>MU949969.1:0-14660 GCA_036418165.1 Cooperia oncophora
ATGTATGTGTTCGTGTGCCACCTCTAGAACAGGAACTGCTCCCGATTTCAGCCCATGACCCTTTAAAACCCCCGTAGAATATTCTCCAGAAAATGATAGCTCTAATAGTCGGCTCAAGGGCAGAATTGAACGATTCAGGTGCCAAATTTTCTTCCTACCATTAGCGACTGAATTACCGTGACCATTCAAGAAGACAAGCAAAACGAAAATAGGCATACAAAACAACTTCAACAAGAAGTTTGGGGGACCCTCGAAAAAAGACGTCATTATTTACTGAAACATTTTTGGAACCTTTAATGAAAAACGGTGCTTGCAGAAGGGATTATGAGCAATAAAATGCATCGGTATAGTACTAAATTGCCAAAAAACTGGTGACGCCCGGCCACCACAATTAGGGGGGCGGCGCCAATTTTGGCCACGCCCCGCCGCGCTGCGATACGGTAACCCGTGTGCCAATCCTGGACCTTAAAGGCGATACAAAAGCCGGAATGATGTTTATTGGAAGATCTGTAACTTTGAATTTGGAACATGTAATAGTGTTGGCATGTGGCCAAATTGGAGTGGATTACTGTAGAGCGATGCGGTAGGTAATGGTGGGCGAATGACGAAAGTGATTGAAAAGGTTGTGGACTACTGGTGTGAATCTAGGGATAATCCGGCTTCTGGGACGTAACCGACAGCTCACAATCCGAGTCCGTCATCAAGCCGTGGCGTCGAATCAGGCCAAGGGCCTCCCAAGGCCTTGTCAGGTCCATCCCTCAGATCCCCTTTGCAGCTTAGCCCTTTTCTTCTTTCGTTCTTCTCATTCTCATTTCAGAACAACCGTCAAATACATCTATACAGTAATTCCAAGGAGCCAGTGAAACCTCTCAGACCGGTGGCGATAACGCCATCGAAGTGATTAAACAGAATAAGCATGAAACTTGTGCGTTAATCAAAAAACAACTTCGTTGATCTGGGAGTAATCAGGTTTCTTCGAATCAATGACAAGCCCCTCCTGCTTCCGTATAGTGGCTCACGCGTGACCTAACACATCATTTGACTCTCAGGCTTAATTCACAACAAAAGCTCAAGCCCCAAGATTGCCCAGTGAACGAGGTCCAGTCTTTTCATTCTCGTAAAAAAAGAGACGTCTCCACTGCCAGATTCTGTAAATGAAACAATCATCATCCTCAAGCACACTGCATTCTCCAGAAAACCCGTCATGCCTTCAAAGGGCGTTCCGCTTTCCGATTTTCGCACCTCCAGCGTTGTTCATAGTTTTAATAAAGGGATTATTATGTTAATCAATGGATTCCTTAGGCAAACGCGAATTGATAATCAGGTGGCAATAAAGCGTCCATCACAAAGTTGGCTCTAATACAAATTTCACTGAGCACCATTTGCTGCCCCCCTAGCCGGACCGTACTGGTATTACTTTTTCCAATGGATTTTCTTGTTTCCCGAAGCCTACGTGTTCAAACTGCATGCATTTTCAATATTATCTTTTATTTTTTTTTTTTCCAAACTTAGGCCTCTCATACAGTTATGTGAGTTCTGTAATATGTTTGACTTTAAATATTTAAATTAATCGAACCTCCAGTGAGCAGTAAAACCCCCAGCCAATTTGGAGACGAGGTGAGGCCCATGCATCAATGGCCGACACGCTGTTCGCTGTGGAGGGGGGGGGGGGCAGGCAATTGCACTTTAACGAGTTAGTTTTACTAGCTTATTTTGATTACCAGGTCTCACCTTGGCGGGACCTGGTACAAGAATAGCTGAGCAACATTCAGTGCCCCCACCAAGTCGTACTGCACTATGGCAGACATAAATCACGTAAATTTGTTGCAGCTTGGGAAGTGGGAAGATGTTGGCCATGCCATCAACACGGCAGACACGCTGTTCGGCTTGGAGGGGGTGGGGGAGCGCTGATAGGCTACACATCTAACTTTGGTCCCATTTATTCGTGCGTTAAATCCACGCAGCGCTAGTTTTATAAAGGGAGGAAGAGCAAAACGACGCAGGATAATACTTGACTTTTCACGTTAGAAATGTTATTGTGGAATTTTGAGGAGCTTCACTGCGTCATTGAATTCACCTTACACAGGTTTTTAACTGTTTTGGTTAGGTGCACTATTGTTTTTGGGGCAAGTCGCGAAATTTCAGAAGCTGGACGTAGGTACCATGAGCTCACATCCTTTTTGAATCTTTGATCCACTGACTTCTTCGTTTCCTATTCGGCTTCGGAAGGACGCCGTACAGCTAGAGGCCATCCGCAGTTGCCATGTCATGGTTGGGTGAATGGGGAGGAGGCGGCATTTGAGATAGGCGAACGCAGCGTGGTTGAGTTAAAGATCGGTCTGTATCGAGGGTATAAGAATAATGAGGATTTTTCTGGTATAACATATGGCCGCACCGCTCGTTCGCATGTGTCTTCGCTAAAGAGGCAGCCTAGAGCTGGTATGACGTAGGGAGTTCAAAGACGTTTCGTTTGGAAGGCGCCACATTCCAGGCGACGGTTAAGGGCAGGAGTCGCTTTAAACTACCATTTTCCTCCGACATGCCCCAATCCAGAATATTTAGTTAGAGTAGTGAAATTGCAGATGTACTTCAACCAGGTATGAGAATTTTACCAGCTGATATCATCCTCAGTTAGCTCGGGGCTCCTCAGTGGAAATGAGGCCAGCTCCCCGCTGAGTTTTCAGCAATACTGATCGTTCAGGGAGAAAATAACACTAGTAGAAAAGGCAGCGTAAGGGCTCTCTCCATGCCTCCTGACAGCGCCCCGACAGACTGCGACGGTATAAAGTGTATACCTATCCAGATTATTTTCTCCACAGTCTTGTTCAAACACAACTTTCAGCTGGCTGCAGGGGGAACTGAGTTAGGAATAAGTGCAAGTGGCTGCTATTGAATGGTGCTCTGTCAAAAGATGTCTGAGGAGAGCGGTAGACGAAACAGTACAAGCTGAGGCACGACATCACGGCAGCATAAAGGAACTTGATCGCGCTGAAGAGAGTTCTCCGGCATAGCTACCATACCCCCCAGAGAAATCCCGTAGTCCCATCTCCGTTTGAAACAAAAGAGCCCTTCCGTAATCGGGTCTAGTTCCCAAGTTCCCCGAAGGGTAGACAACTGGAGGAGCCCTTTTTACAGTCGTTTCCTGCCTGTGCACAAGTTTTGAGCAAGGCATCTTATAAGGTTTCAATCACATAACCAAAAGGAGCTGGTGCATACATGCCCTCCCCTCTATCCGAAGACGAATAGCGCGCTAATAATCCCGCCAAAAAATTCACCATTTACGTGCTTGGAGAGGACTGGTCGTCTATGGTGGCTACCTGACCGAAGTCCATTACCTAATACGCGCCGGATTGTCGGTGGATCACAAGGGTTTTAAACGCGTTGAGAAGGTCGAGACGTTAGGGTAAACATCGGTCCACCTACTAACCTGTCGGCTTGTCACCGTCTTGGGCAAATACACTTCTTCTAAATGGATATTTCTATTACTGGGTACGGTAGCTCCTTTCAGAAGCAGAGTATGTCGTACGAGGGGGCTGGTTTCACAAGCAGTTCTGACGGAGGATGGATCCTGATAGAGAAACTGTAATAAATCTTGCCTTCCGAAACCTTTTCGACTATTGACGCTTGCCGATGTTTCCTAATTTTGCAAAAAGCCCGCAACAAAATCCTTGCCCCCTCCACCTTTCAACGCCGCCGAAAGCAGTTCTTTTTTTTTGGGGGGGGGAGGGACTGGATAAGTTTTGCGAAAAACTCCTGCGAACAGGTGGGATGGGAAAAAGGGCGTACCAGAAGAAGAAATCCAGGGAGGGTCATAATTTGTCAAAACTTTCTTCAGTGGCAAAACATGCCCGGTTCAGAATCCGAGGAAAATTGAAATCTAACTGTGTGTCACTGTAAACTTTTCATTGAGGGAGTGTAATAAGCCAAGTGGAGTGTTATACAAGCTCAAGGGTGAAATTTTAGTCACATGGGATTATCCTGTGATCCCATGGGCTATGGCTCTTGGTTACTTTCCCTACATTTACTCACTGGCTGTCAAATCACAGACGTCTCGATTTGATACGATTCTCACGGTGACCTGAAATTAACCTACTGGGTAAATGGCTAGGAGAAAACTAGAAGAATGGGCAGAATACCCGTCTGTTCTACTTGTCATTGGCAAATCCCTTAGCCATAGAAACAAAGGGATTAAGGGATAATAACTAGGTGTGAGTCTTTACCCTATCCCGCTTACCCCATTGTGGTGGCAGGGGATTACTTCCGGAAACTTTGGAAGGCACGAAGGTTTACTCAGTGTTGGAATGAAGGTTGGCTGTCTCTTCATAGACTGGAATCGATTTTCTGACTACCGTCCCCGGCTGAAAACTCAAGTTGAAGACAAGAATGATACTTCTGCCTAACTAGAAACTTTCTGATGACCCCAACCAGCAATGTAAACGAAGTGCCGTAAGTTTGCGCCCCGATTGCGTCACTGCCCGGTTCCTGTATCCGGCCTAAGGATTTAGTTATGCAATGACTGCTACAACATATCCGTGAGTAACTTCCCATTTAGTGTAGTAGTGTACGCAATGTGTTGTCTAGACTACCGTAGCGAACACGCTACCGTAATCGATTGGTGTAGATAACAATCAGCCGTCTGGACTCTAATCCATTACAGGTGCGCAGTGGTATCTGTGCGATGTCGGTGGGCGGCCAGCTAATAGGCGAGGAGTGTCAAATAGGAGCGACCGAACAAATCACCCTCCAACAGCTCACCTGGCCCCTCGCTGATGCTAACGATTATGTTGGTGGAATGAGGCGGAAAATGATCTGCGTCTGATCCGATGCCGCTTTGATTTTCGCCTACTTGTTCACTTCGGTTAAGATAATGGGGCCGATCAAGCCATTCACAGTATGGTGCCGCTCAAATCCACAACATTCAAACAAGTTTACATGAACAGGAAGGGTTGTTCAGAAACTCGCACCAAGCAGGGTAAGGGCATTCATTGTGAGATTCTATTAGGGCCTTACATGGTCATCGATGGATTTGAAAGAGCTTTTACGAGCTTACTATTGTGCTGTTCTCGAATTAGTCCTTCTCTCGAGGCGGAGCACCCCCTGAGGATTGCTACATCGGAAAAGGAGGCAGGTCCAGATCGCTGAATAAGGTGCTAAGAACCGAAATGATCGGTAATGAAACAGGGGCCTCTGAGTTTCTTTTGAGATTTTTGAGTTCTTGAGCAATGAATATTTTGGGAGCCCAGCTGTCTTATTTTTTCGAGCTGCTACAAAATCTTCTCCAACTCCTGATTTTTACCAGTTTTTTCTCATGGAGACAAATCTCATGGAGAGACCACGTCGAACAATAGCCGTCGAGCTGCAAGTTCTCGAATGGCGGAACATTAACCAAATCCAGAGAAGGCACCAATCCAACCTCAGAAGCGGTTTCTCAGTGGTGTCTCGATACTTGATTGGTTAATCACTGTGAACACGTGGGATCTGCCAATGGGGGGAAATTCCCCATGATGCGGCGGTTACTTCAAAGCGACACCTGGTCCAATGTGTCGGAATCGCCGTCGGCGATATTCAGACCTTTCACGGAGCCGAGATGTACCGTACGTATATCTTTCCAACCTTAGCTGAATCGAGCAGGGAAATATCATGACAAACTGTATCCTACAGCCTTCAGAGCACATCATAGAGTTGGGCTCACTATCGATCGTCTTATCGTTTAGTTGTTTCTTGTTTTACCGATTTCTCTGCCGAAAAGCATTTCTCTAGGAGGTTCCTGGGTCTTACAACGCGAATATCAGTTCGAGTTGGAATGACAACCTTGTGGCCCTCTCCAGAAAGGGCCCTCTCCAGAAAGGGGAGAACTCGTTTGAGTTGTTTGGGTACCGTGCTTGTTGAGAGGGCATCATGTTAGAGGTGGTCCCGATAAGGAAGTCAGTTTAAATGAGTCCACCACTGCGGTCTACGATCTTTCTTTTCCACTTTTCCAGGGTAAGTAGAGGAAGTAAGAGGGGTAAATGACATTGGATAATGGAGTAAAATAAGCGTGGCCTTTAGGTTGCGTCAGAAGGGTATGGTGATGAACAAGCTATTTCCCTCAACATAGCGGTGTGCCTAGAAGGCACGTCCTGCCTCTGGGAAAGTTTTGCAAAATACGATTCCATTTGGAAGCTCCTCCTCTGCTACGACCCCCATTCTCCATCCTCCCCACCATCTTCTTGAGTTCTCCTAACTTCTCATCACCTTAACACTTTCCGAAATATTGAGTTTTTTTACTCTCTTTTGTGAAAAACTTTTCAGCTTTTCCTGAAACTGGGCGTTGGCGGTATATTGCACTTGAACAAGAAAAACTGAGAACGTCAGGCAAATACCACTCACCACTCCTTCTTCCCTGCAGCGGTCAAGTATGACCCGGCTCCTCTTTGAGGGTTCCCGGGCGACGTACCCTCGTGAATTCTCCCAAATTTCCCTGACCATGCGTGCCCAAGTCCATACTGAAGTCGTCCTCTGTAAGTTGCAGGCCAAGTGGATTCTGGCAAATTGGCCAGCTGTAGGCCAGGACTATCGTCGTCGGTCAAGGTATTGTATTCCTGCTGCTTATCCCCAGCTTTAGTCTTTTACAATCTAACCCTGTTAATTGGAAATTAGTAGCAACTTTTTCCCGCTCTGACGCCAACATCGGTGTTGGTTGACCACACATCACTTACTTATTCCTTCACATCGAATCACATCAAGACGGTGACGCTTGGTCAGGTGGTTTCCTAAGCGGGTCACGCACGTTCCCAGTTCGACCCCCGAGCGATTACAGTCCGACTTATACTGAACATTGTTCTTGGGGTGCTCTACTCGTCATAATTTTTCATCATTATTTCAAGTAACCGTGTTCCCTTGCTGGCAAGAAGACGTGCGGGGGCATACAAGCCTTCAAACATGGTAAACAAAGCAGGTACAATCAACCAGATTGGTAAGCCACTGATGCGTGACAGTCAGTTAGTGCGAAATGGCAGCAAGAGGATGCTCTGATGGTCCACTGTGCCGGAAAACAGCACAGACCAGTGGAACTTTCTGGCATGTCAAATTGATCCCTCGGGGTTCTTTTGAACGGCATGGGGGCTCGGTTGTCAACACACTAATTCGCACCAGGCTAGGCTTCTATCAGTGTGAGGACCATCCTAATCTTTCTTCCAGCTGGTTGTCCACAAGAGGTTGACAATGGGCTAAACCAACTGAATTCCACTCCTGAATGTTGCTTGATGAGCATTTGATTTATCAGGGAGGGGACTAAGTCGTAAAGGGGAAGGGTGGTGAATGACTTCAGCAACTCTTTACAAAACCCCATAACATCGCTAGCACTAGCCACCGTCCGCCCTTATCTTTTTCCTGGATATCTTGCGGTAATGTCCTACTTGGGAGTTCACTGCGGTAATTAGCCATCGCGATGACTTACGGCTTAGATGATGTTACGATACTACCGATCTTAGTCCAGATAGACTGGTTATTCCCCTGAAATACAGGCCAAAGGGGCCAAAATATGTACGCATAGGATCAAATGAGCTTTCCACTTCAAGGGACGTCTCAAATAAAGGAATACTGGGCAATGTGGTCGATGGAAGGGTTTGCGCGCGCCGCCGCGCGCGGACATCGTGCGCCGGAGCACGACAACTGCTTGATGGGCTCCATTTTGTAGATTGCAGCGGCGAAACTCATGGGAACACAAGCGGAAGCAAGGCTTTATGTCACGTCTTCCCATCCTTGACAACTCGCCTTGACGCGTACGCGGCGTCGCTCGCTACGCTGAATGCGGCACGATTGTCTTGTCACACATCCAGGTCATACCTAATGCCCATTTCCGAGTGGGCTTGAGAACAGGATCACAAAAAGAATAAACTCTTCGCCGTTGATCAATCCCTTTGTGGGATGCGGCACGCATTCTACTTCCATTCAGAATCGGCTTATTGAATGCGATGTGGCCTATACAATGACTTGCGGGGGCCAGCCGATGTACAAGTCAGTGTTTTATCCTCCCAGACGAATCTGGTACCAATTTACCGTCCTCGGGTAGGGCTTCTCTGGCCGGGATTCGAACCTGGGACTGCGTGAGTGGTAAGCACGAAACTTGTTACTGCACCACCTCCGCCACGAAAACAGGATTGAGTTACGATAAATGACCTATATGGCGTCCTGACCATTAGATAACTAGTTGAGTTCCATATGAACGTGATTTGATTTGTATTGTATTTTTCATTTCTTGTTAATTTGATTCATTTTGTATTTTTATTGTTTACTGCATTTGATTCCGAGAAACGAGACTTTTTCTCCAGTGAGGCGGAAAGAGCTCTATCAAGTAGAAAAGAATCATTTCGATTCTTCCAAGCTCTGAGGAGGTCGATTCCGCCGAAACGTGAGCAATATTTTACCGCCTTGTGAAGAGTTCATAGGAAGGATACAGCATGCCACATTTTGAATTTCGCAACTTTCCATAAGTTCCACTTTCCATAACTTTTCATGAGTCTGCCTTCTAACACCTTCTCATTGCTGGAATGGCCGAATAGCGAGAGATAATCCGGTGTTTACGCTATGAGACCACCCACATATATACCCTCTCGTCTTAACCATCTCTCAATGCTTTTCCATTAAACTAATGGCTAAAGGTTTTGTCAGCATGATCTCAAGCATTAATCCGGATCCAAGGTGATTCATAATAATTGTATGGCCTGAGACAGAAATAACTCTTGCTACTGGGGAAACGGGTTGACGCCTAACAGGGCCCAGGACTGGGGGTGAAACGTTGGATCAGCTCCCGCCCAAGCCATACATTTCTCTCGGTTGTCTCTTAGGACAAAAACACTTTCAAATCCTGATGTCAGCGCGTTTCATCTACAAACTCTACTGGTTCAAATGCTCCCTAAATTGTAGAAAGTAGTGGCCAAGCAGCGCATCACCGGCCATGTGGTGCTCCCAGCTGACCTGTAAGTCCACCCTCGTATAGCCCTGTAACCGGAAGCATTCCCAGTGTTCTATAGCAGATTCCTCCTACAGTCTGCAGGTCTCACCGAAATACAGTCTCTTATATCAAGGTGAACATGAACAAAGTGGAACAGCCCTCCAACAATGTCCTCCCCCTTCTAGAACGACGTCACTTTTCTACCGAATGCACAAGTGCCAATGTCTCTCCAAACATACCTACGCGCTTGAGTGTACCGAGCACACATGGATTATCCCTCGCTAGAGGATGGAACTTGAGGAGTGACCTCCCCAGTAGATCATACCGACAACTCGAAATCATAATCAGTAGAATTAAAGGGTTATCGCAATACAAACTGTGATGATTTTGAAGCTAGAAGTAGAAGTAAAAGTATCGAGGCGTGGCTCTTCAAATCGTTCTCAAAGCAGAAATACTACTAATCGCATTATTACCCACATACTGGGAAAGAGCTCCTTTAAGAACGAGAACCATTGATTCCTCTTTCTTTACTTCACTTGTAGAGAGGTTACCGTAATCCTATCAATTCAGTGATCCAGTGGGCACTTTCTAATGAGCAGGAAATCGCAAATACACGTAGGACTCGTCGTTTGAAAGCAGATTTTGACTATCTGGTACAGTAACCAGGTGTTGGATAGCTTGGTTATCCTGGTCAACTTGTGATACTGGTGAACTGTGAGAATTAGCGCTGTAGTTGGCTTAAGGCAAATATTAGCCGGGCGGTCGATGGCGGCGTTAGGCACACGCAGAAGTCCCACACACACTTCATACTGGCCTCGCGTTCTTTGATGGTGTCATGCGACTTCATGTCTTACGGTATGATCAAAGACTGCGATTACGTAGGTGGTACTTGATGACAGGTACTCGAAATCACTAGAGCGCTTACGCTCATGCTCTCTACGGGACGTCTCGTCACCTTGAGTGAGGACGACTTCTGTCCTTCATTATGAGATGTTATGAGGTGGGATCGCGCCCAGGAGACTATAATTAGAAGAGAAGGATTAAGCTTTCTGGCTTCACTAATCTGTGTAGGATTCATTATGGTTATTGGTTCCCGTAAGGGATGAGTCACGTACACAAAGTGGCGCTAGGCTAACCAAAATTTGAGGTTACTTTACAAAAAGGATACTGGCGCAGTTTGGCTTGGTGGGGGGGGGCACCAAATAGCCATCAGTAAAGCATGTCGAGATTTCCCAATGAAGTCCTCCGAACTCTTGCAACCAAGTGGCTCCCTTGTACCAGTTTCCAATTCCACGAGGATTTACCTGTTAGTCGACATGCAACTTGCAGGTCAAAAGCAATCAGGTTATCTGCCATGACCCCTCCCAAGCCGAACAGCGTCAAAAGTTCTTGAATTTCCGAGCAGATTTTTTTATCGTCTTGATTTTCTTGTCATTTTTAGTTACTTCTAAGGTGAATGAAGCGCTCTCTAACGGCCATTTTCATTCGTAAGTCAGATTAAAGTTAAAATGAAGATCAGAATGGATTTTAGGGGTACGGTCTCAAAGAATTTGATGATCCATTCATACAGTGCAGAGTGATGGAACAGCCGAGTGAATAACAGCTGGGGAACGATTTGCCCAGCCAGGGAAGGTAAAAATTAGCGCAGTTTCGCTTGGGAAGGGCACTTTGAACTTTTGCTGCTTTTTTTGTTAATTAACAGGTTACACCTTAGTGAGACCTGTAAACTCCTGTGATGCTACGAAAAGGTATGATTGACCACTATGGCAGGATTTACCAAGGCCTTCAAAAGGTGACCTGTCAAACTTTCCTAAATAATACCAGTTTGCTGCCCAACCAAGGCGCAACTGCGCATAAAAATATAATAGTCATAAGCCGTTTGTGGATTTTTAATCAATCTGTGGTTTGCATTTTCAGCTATGGAACATTACAGTCCAATTACTTCTTTGACAACTAAATGGTCATATGTAGATGCTCGACGGAAACGCAAGTTATTGCATATTCTAGTTAGATGACCAGATTTTTTTTTCTGCAGTCTATTCCAACAAACAGTGAGAAAGGAAGTTTATCTCGGGTCCAAATACGGCGAGTTCTTGTCCCCGGAGCCAAGCTTGCTGTCTAAACTCAGCATTTTTGTGATAGCAGCTCGACTGCGAGCACTAAGCTGGACCATGTGTGAGCATTGAATGGGTACACAAACTGAAATAACAAAAACACTATTCAAGAAACAGAAGCCATGCAACATACTGTGTACACATAAGTGCGCTTTCAGTGTTGTCAACCCCTCTTCGAGATGCGCCACGTATTTAGTTCCAATCAAATCGATGTACTCTTGGCATTCCTTTGAAAGCTTTGGGGTCCATTCAACTGAATTCTGGAGGTGGCTGATGAACAGGAAAATGTTTCTATCCTACCGGCACCTATGTGGTACCAGTTAATTGGTCCTTGAGGGCTTGAAGAAGTAGTTGTGGGCAGACGGACCGAACCGCTCGAAGCACTGGATCGCGATGAGCGACGCCACCTTCGCTTTTCACTTGCCAAAGAACATGCCAGACATGTGCCATGGTCCTTTTTCATGGAGACTCAAAAACCCCAGAGCATAACAAGTTGAAAGCTCTAGGTGTCCCAAAAAAATTTACGACACTCTCACGATTTTCTGGAATCGAATCTCGCTCCTGGGTTATCTGGTCATATCTAAAATAGTTCTCGTCGCTCGCGACAAACTGCGAATACCGTATGCTTGCAGTCGTGCAGTGCAGTAATTGCACCAACCTTCGAAAACTCCTCAGAAATTCCAAAAAAATTGTCTCCAGAAATTTTAACGAAAATTTATCGCAGTTTTTAATCCGTTTTGAAAATCATCGTGAAATCATGATGACCTGCATTAGAAGAGTGAAGATGACCACAAACTGCATGAACTGGTCTTGGGGGAGGACTTTGGAGAGGGCACCGCTGCATGGGCCTCCATCAACTAGAATATTGCCTTTCAGAAACCCAAAGCGATTCGGCCGTTTTTTTAGTTTTTAGTAGAGTTGTTCTGCACCCTGTGACAACCTTTTTTGGCCTTGCATAGGATTTTGCCCCTTTTTTAAACGCGCGCATCATGCCAGTCGTACGGGTCGAGACGATCACCTTGTGTCCCATTAGAGGTAAATTCTTTTTTGCCCATAACTCAGCATTCTTGTGATAACCTTCGAAGAGCCAATGCGGCGTCATACGGTAGCTATCATGAAAAAAACTACTTCAGTAGTTATTCCTTCATATTTTCACCCTTCATCTTCTAATCGTTCTGGAGGAAGGAGATGCTTCATTGAGGTGGAGATGCTTAATTTAGGTGCAAATGTTGACTGTCTCTTCCTATACGACCAACGTGGACTTTTTGATGCAATGTAGCTAACTGAGCCACTTCACAATCCTGTTGATTTCAATCGCACGTAACTTTTAAAAAGGCGCACATTTAGAGAGTACACAGTAATAAAATCCGAATAGCGTGCGGTGAACGTGGACTGTACTTACAGAACGTGCACAGTCATAAAGTAATCCGGACAATCATTAAAACTCGGGAAACTTTTATTGATAGCGGTTTTTTTGTACAGTAATTACATCACACTCTTTGAAGTCACTTTTAGTTTTCGACAAACGGGTGACAACCGATGGAAAGATGACACATTCTCGTTATCCAGCGAACTGTAGCTTGGGAGCATCCTCCTTTTTTCCTGAAAACAGAAGATGGATATGTTCAACCAAAAGAGTTATTCAAGGAGAAAACTGGGCAATGTTCGCCTTGAGGAGGGCATGTTGCACTCCTGCTGTTCATATTTGACTACAAGCAAATAAGCGGAATGGTGCAAGTGAGCCCTTTGGTTGCAAGCACTTTAGGCTGCGTTTATACTTTGCGGCAGCGTAGCGTAGCGCTTCCAGCGTACGCCAGCGGCAGTGCTGGGGAGAGGATGCATATCGATCTAGCGTTCCCAGCGTCACCAGCGTCACGCTAGCGTTACGCCAGCGTTTCTCCAGCGTTTCACCAGCGTTTTGCTAGCGTTTGCAGCGGCAGGGGAGTAGAGACTATGGGAGAGCTGGAGGGTACAAAACACATCGATTGCGCGTCTCTCACTCGCCCTCAGTCTCTACAATACACGTCGATTCTGCGTCTCTGACGGCCACATAGTCTCTACAATACACAATCAAGTTCTTGAGGCTCTGACGGCAACCACATGGTCTCTACAATACACATCGATTCTGCGTCTCTGACGTCCACATAGTCTCTACAATACACGTCGATTCCGCGTCTCTGACGGCCACATAGTCTCTACAATACTTCACGTCGATTCGTGCGTCTCTTGTACGGGCCACATAGTCTCTACAATACACGTCGATTCCGCGTCTCTTACGGCCACATAGTCTCTACTCCCTGCCGCTGCAAACGCTAGCAAAACGCTGGTGAAACGCTGGAGAAACGCTGGCGTAACGCTAGCGTACGCTAGCGTGACGCTGGTGACGCTGGGAACGCTAGATCGATATGCATCCTCTCCCCGGCACTGCCGTCTGGAGAGTAGCGCTGGAAAGCTCTGACGCTACCTGCCGCAAAGGATATAAACTAGCCTCACAGGTTTCAACAGAATGACCTGCACAGGCTTTTGTTGAGCACCATTGTGTGCCCCCACCAAGCCGAACTGCGTCGGAAACTGTTGTTCCCTGCGATATATTCGGACCCGATTTGAAGTCTGATTCCGACGAACTCCAAAAAAAAAAGAGCTCGGTGGAGATTTTGATGACATGGCCTTTCTTATGTTTAGCGAGAAGCATCCTCGCACTATCATTTTTTCTTGCGCTGTGCGCTATCCAACGCATTCACAGTCAATTTCGTCACAACCAGTCGGGACGGTATTAAGAAGAATGGGATGAGCCCCTCGGCGTCCTCATCACTGGTTGATTTCTTTCTGAATCGATCACTATTGGTAGAAAAGGTAGCCGATTTGAAACCGAGCTCCCTCCGACCTCCCGAAACCGCCCCGACTGGTCGCTGCCGATCATCAAACATAATTTGGTGTTATCTGGTGATGAGTCGGAGCAATTCTTGAGTCCCCTTCCCAAACCAAAAAACCCATCGTGTCGCCGTGTTGAACAATTTTCAACATGACGTGCCATGATGCCATAGGATATCGGAGGCCGCTATTTTCATAGTCAAATTTCAATTGTTTTTTTTCTTGTTTACTAGGGGAAAGGGGCGTAGGTGGTGTAGTGACAAGTGGCGCGCTTACCACTCGCGCGGTCCTGGGTTCAAATCCCGGGTCGACTCCCGCCCAGGCCAACCAAGCCTTCTACCCTCCGGGGACGGTAAATTGGTACCAGATTCGTCTGGGAGGATAAAACACTGACTTGTACATCGGCTGGCCACCGCAAGTCATTGTATAGGCCACATCGCATTCAATAAGCCACGATTCTGAATGGAAGTAGAATGCGTGCCGCATCCCACAAAGGGATTGATTAACGGCGAAGACTTTATCCTTTTTCATTTATCCTTTAGCGGAAAGACTCACTTCACTATTCCAGAAATGACTTTCACAATTACGAAAAACCTCAAAGTTTTCCTGACCATGTTATGTTCTTAACGATGCGACTGCTCCTTGCCACAGTGCCTACACGCCACCCCATCGGGGAGCTTTCCACAACGTTGGTCCCCTCCGTCCCCCTTCCCCAACCAACATCCGTCGAGGGGTATGGA
>MU949970.1:0-14853 GCA_036418165.1 Cooperia oncophora
ACATTTCCAGTATGCAAACTGCACGACATTCAAATAAATAAACGTTTATTATCCAATTTATATCCATGGCATGAATACACTATGCACAGACTTTACAGTGTTATCAAAAAGTACAGAAGTCACGATGACCGAGGCTCTCAAATGACCGGACAGAGCCTTTACTTACAGATTTCACCTTAGCGAATCTTCATGACAAAGTACTGCTAAAATCATAAATTTTCCATGAAAGTCAGAGAGAATGGAAAACATTTTCTGATGGTCGCAGAAAGTCAGATTAGGTGGAATGAACGATATACGGTTATTAGCTTTGGAGGGAAGAGATATCTGGGCTCACACCTTTTGGTCAGTGATAAGAACAACCACGTAGATACGCTAATGAATAACGCTATGAGGAGTGGCTCGAAACGAACGAGAAGGCGGTAACCCAGCAGTGAAGAAAGAACGCCCGAAATGCCTTAAGATAGAATCCGCTGTCGACCTATGCTTAAACGAGCGTGCAGCGAAGGAAGGACAAGCTCCCACTTACTGGTATACGATATCAACTCTGTTATCTCACAATACTTTTAGGAACGAGAGAAGCTGGTAGCGGAGCAGTCGCATTATCAGGAACTCCTGGAGTGTGGATGTTGGGTAGGTATGGGGCAGTGGGCGGGGCACTGCCTTGGTCGCCACCACGTGGCGTCTTTATCACTAATTTCTGAGCCGCGAAAAAGATACATCCTCTGTACTCGCGGACAGGACTATCATGTCCAAAGCGACTGAATACCAAAGGAACGTAGGAAGTTATGAGGCGGCTTTGAGTTATGAAATTATTACTGCTACACAAAATACTATTCCCACAAATCAGAATAGGAAAAGGAAAGCAAAACACCGGAAAAATCAATACGAATCAAGAAGAAGAGTCTTGAACTCAATGTTCAGGTGACGGTGGAACTTCAGCTTCCTTGATTGTTTTCTTTTTCTTGTAGATTTCTCGAGCTATTAATCGCTGAACACGACTCAGACGATCGTGAACACTTCCCATTATCTGAAAAATAATGTTTAATCGAAAACAGGCTGAACAAAGCAGTCAACTGATCAGTTGGAAGAATAACTGTGAAGGTTTGAATATTCAGAGACGCTTTGGAAATACTGTCAGCAAAAGAATGGCTGACGGTGAAGAATAGCTAAATGGGTGTTATACTCATGGTCAGCACTAGATAACCGTTAACCACAGTTTTCGTCACCGAAAAAAACAGTATAGAGTGCATACACTCATCGAGTGCCAAAATATGCTGAAATCTTACCTAAATGGACAGAGAGAGTAATGCTGGGTGGGTGTGTTTAGAAACACTTTAAAATGCTGCAGAGCACATTGAGCTGGAGCTGAGTTATTACGACAGATAAACAATGACTTAGCGTGTGTCGCGTATTAGGTTTGTCCGGAAAGTTCTTAGCGTTTTGGGTGTTTAACTTTAAACGATCATAACTTTCTTAACACTCATCGGATTTAATCCAAATAAGCACCATTCGAATCAGCACACTTTTGCCAATGTGGCAGCAGTCGAGAAATCCCATCAAAGAAAAACTGGGTGGTCGAGAATCCACGAAATCTGCGAAGGTCTTTTTTGCCTGGTCCTGTTTGATGAAGTATTTCTCAGCAGGAAAGTTCTGAAAATGTCTGAAAAGGTGACAGTCGGTTGGTGAAAGGTCTAGAGAATATGGTGGGTGAGGTAGAACTTCAACTCCCAATTCGTTCAATTTATGGATAGTGATTTGTGAAACGTGTGGGCGGGCGTTGTCATGCAAAAGAATCGGACCCTTTCTTTTGATAAGTGTTGGCTGCAGCTGACAATATTTTCGGTACATTTGCGTTCGGTTGTTCACAGTAGGGTTCTGCTGTGATGGTTTGGCCTGGTGATGAAAAGTTATAGTGGATTACAACAGCCGATGACCACCAAACCTGACCAGAATTTTTTTTCGCGAGGGTTCGGCTTTGAAAATTACCTCGGTGGTTCCTCCAAATCCAACCACTGTCCGGAACGTCTCCTGTTATCATACATGATCCATTTTTCATCACAGGTGACAAATCCGTTCAAAAACGGGTCAATTCTTTTGCGCAAAAGCAGTGAAGAAGGAACCTCGAGACGTGCGCGTATTTCTGCTCGGTCAGTGCTCCGATTGTGGGCACCCAATTGTCGAGTTTTCACCTTCCCAATGCGTTCCAGACCATCTGCAACAGTGGATTTGCCAAGGCCTAGCTCTTCTGCTATCTCTCGAACTGTTTGGGATGGGTCAACCTTCAAAATCCCCCTAAAATCCTCGTCAGATATTGCTTTAGGTCGACCGCTATGAGGCTCACCTTCAAGGCGCTGAAATCTCCAGGCGAAATTTATTGAGCTAATTGCCCGCCACAGTCTCCTTCTTTAGAGCACTATTTGGCCCCTATACCTGCGTTAATTTGTTGAGCGTTTTGCGATTTGCGGATGCCCCAATATTAATAGCCGAAGAAAAAAATCGTCCGAAGTGCTCTTTTCACATGCTTGAAAAAATCTTGAAAAAAGAGGGTTTATCAAGCAATGGTGAAACGGCAATTATACCATCAGATAGCGCAAGAAATTCTCTACAGGATGTGCTACTGAGAAGCAAGGCAGAATGAGTTTTTAATCAGCAGTGAATGTACAAAATTAGGTGCACAAAACGCTAAGATTTACGGATCAACGGCTAATTAAACTGAAAGACCTAATTTGATGGAAAAATCAATTTCTTCACTGCCGACGCGCCATTGCGTTTCATACTATCCTTTGCATACGGCCTCAATGATACACTGAAAATGCTCCACAAAATGCGAAA
The DNA here is from genome assembly GCA_036418165.1 of Cooperia oncophora. Classification (NCBI taxonomy): domain Eukaryota; kingdom Metazoa; phylum Nematoda; class Chromadorea; order Rhabditida; family Trichostrongylidae; genus Cooperia; species Cooperia oncophora. The sequence goes on from MU949970.1 coordinate 2,833, forward strand.
GAACAAGAAACCACGCGCAGCTTTTGAAAAGAGGGCGCTGGGGGAGGCTAGGGGGATTTCGCACTTTCGCTTACTACACTAGTTCCATTTTACAAGTCTCACTCTGCTAAAACGTGTGAACTCTTGTGAAGCTGGAGCAATCTCGTCGAGCCACCATGAAAGAACTGTCAGCTCTCGTAAGCTCACGAAACCTCCCTTTGAGATGGGGTCGAATTGCGTCAAGGAAATAGCAAAAGTGCAAAATATTAGGGGCAGGAAGTCTTTGGAATTCCAACCAACTGCAATTTGACACTTATCAACTAAGGCACTAATAATAGTGGTTATAGTTATAACAAATGTTTGTCACATCCTATGTCCATAACTTTTGGGCGGGATTTTTACGTTGCGTGGAGCTAAACTAAGCGGAGTATTTCGGAATGATGGGGTATAGCCAACAGCTATAGCAAACGTCTGACGGCAAGAGAACCGATTGAATCTCCTAATTAATAGATTAATTTATGGAGTGGGGCGCATTTTATCCAGCATCGGAAGACGGTTACTCAATCCCGATTTGACCAGTAGAGGAGCCAGAACAGTGAAGATGAAGTAAAAGGCGTTTGAAGTCGTGCGCGCTCGTTCATTTTTCAGGTAATGTCAAATCATATGGAGAATAATAACAGCCAGCATAAGTATTGATCTACGAACATTTTCTCTTCTCATAGCACTTGATATATATGACTTTCGGTTGGGGCATTCGCTTGAACTAAAAGTGCGAAATTTCCTCAAGACTTTCGGACAACCTAATACCTCCTTCGTCCGAAAATCTTTGGAAGAACACTGCCCTGAAAATGCAGGGTTTATCATCAGGCACCGAGTGGAGACAGCGAACAAACGATTGTCCTATGAAAAGAACACGTTCAAAGTGCACCAGAATAGCTTATCTTTTCAACATAACGGGAATGAACCGTAAGGTAGGTTCATAAGCATCAAACTCGCTTGGAAAGAGCCGCGACCTAGAGAACGTTTCTGGCTTTTAGGGCACCGCTTAGCAGAAGTAAAATAACTCCAAACAAGAAAGAATGGTTGGCGAAAAAAAGGTGAATACCCCTCACTTGGTTAACATTAGTCATTCCGTTTATATGGCTTAGAAGTTTTGCCAACGTATGCCTGGATATCATATGGTTCTTCATGCTCATTCAATTCGTGCAAAAACTGGAAAAAACGAAGATTAAATAACGTTCGCTACATTAATTTGAAGGTTACTTCATCTCCCCGTCATTATCGTCGAGTCGTAAGTGAAAATAAGATAAGAGCTCAATTGGTTCGATTCACCACAAACAATGGGGGATCCGAAAACGGAGGAGCCCGGGAAAGATTAGGCCTGCATTCACACGCTTGCGACACAGCCTATTCCGCCCAATTACGCCTAAGAAGGAAGATAGCATAGAGACAGTTCGTGCGAATACGCGCGAAAAGATTTAGACTACGTATGCGAATCCAAGCTGAATCGAGACCCGCATAGTCGTCGAAAAAATCGCAAGTTTCCAAGGCTAGCGCAAAAAGAGCAGACGGGCAGGAAATCCCTATTGTCGCTGCGCGGCGCCAGTCTGATGCGGCGATTCTGCGACTAAACCCTCGATCGCCTCAATGAGCATTGTCGATTGGAGCAGCGAAACTTATGGGAACGCAAGCGGAAGCAAGACTCCACCCTGAGTGATATAGATCTTCTCATGCCTTTACCAAAATTTGTATGCAGACAACCAGGTAGGACAAATCGTCTCTAGGCGGCGTCGCCCGCGCCCAGCGCGGCATATGCGAGACTTGTTCCCATATTATCATCAACACCGTCTCACTATTGATCACAGATTTTTTTCTAACTGAAAACAACCAATATGCATCTAGTACTTGTCGATAATCCTTCGAAAAATGGAGTATGATCTCGCTTAGAGCCGCGTTCATACTTCGCGACTGAGGTGATTCGGCGTTTAGGGCGACTAGGCCTGCCGATTTGGGAGTGCCGAGACTCACAAATCGCCGAGCTTCATCAGTCGCAAAGTATGAAAGGCGTACTCCCTTCAGAAAACAAGTAAAAAGTTAACCTCCGCCATTTCATTGATCTTTGCATTCATTTCTAGTTGAGCTCCTCGAGTGCTCCTGATCTGCTCTTCAAGGGACTCGATCATTGGTCCCATCGATGCGAACATCAAATCACCACTGTCGATGGTGACCTCACACGAACCACCAGATGACATAATCCGCTTCTTCTCTAAAGTAAATTATAGTGAGAAAAATTGAAAAAATCCATGTATTTCACAATCGACTTCATTAGATGCAATCAGCTCGAAGCCTTGCCAGAAACTCATACGAAAAAAATTAGCAAGTCTATTCAACAATCCGAAAAAACAGCAATAATAAACGAGTAATGAATGTGCCATTGGAGTGCATACGACAGTATCAAATAACCACAAATTAACAAAAATTTAAGGAAGTTTGCGATATGAAAATCGGAAAAGGCGGAAATTCGTCCATCGAAGCTGTACAGGTATATCAAAACATTCACATGAGCTTATTCCAAACCAGCTAATCTTGAAACCTGCATTTCCCAAAGAGCGAACAATGAAATGTGAGGTGAGGGCCTCGATCGATTGTGACGGCCAAAAGTCATTTCACGACAAATCGCCTCCACTACGACCAAATAGTGAGTGCTGTGTGGTTCCCAAATAGTATTCGTTCCCGAAACGTGGCTTCTGATAATGAAGAATTCCTCAGAATTTTTGATAAAAAACACCGAAGTCTAGAAAGAAGTCTACTCTTCGCTATAAGCCTTGTTCTAGACAATGATCAAGACGCATATTTAGTACTCCCTGATCTAAGAAAGTCCAAAAACAAAAGTCCAAAACAATTCAACCAATATTACACAAGCAAGGCCCCCCACACTTAAATGAAATAATTACTCACTCAGAAGAAGAAAGAACTCTGCTGCTCGTAGTTTAACATGTTTGGCGGTGGCTGCACAAGAGACATATGGTTTGACGCTTTGTTTTTCACTAGCCGTACTTCAATGCGATGCGGTGAAGAAAAACGGAAATTCCCAGAGAAGTTGGCTCCTACATAGTCAGGGAACCATTCGGTCATGCCTTGGTATGTAAAGCCCAAACCTTAGTGAGGGAGAGCGATCTCCTAATTACTCTTCATACCCAGATGTTGTTGGGGCGTGATTACGGACTTTATTTGAGCATGGTGGCGGCTGCGCTTCTGGTGAGACGTTTTCGTTCCGGAACGTTGTGGTATACCTTTGTCCAGCACAATAAGGGATAGTTGTACCAGTAGAGATATGACGTAAAAACACGGCCTTTGCCATGTCAGTGTGAAGCACACAGTCACGCCTTTCCCATATTCGAGATATAGAGTGCACGTTGTACTCTACTTTCTTCTGTGAGGCCGATAGATCGGGCCCATATGGGGAATTTTCATCACGAGAAGTCTCAACTCTGAACAGATCGACATATGACTTTTACGAGAAAGCGGCCATTTTCTGGGGTAAAAATTGGCCTATTTCCAGAGGAATGTCATGGGCACCATTTCTATCTGACTAGCCTGTCCCCCTCGGGGCAATACTTGTTGTTGTGGGATCCACATAGAAACGAGTAGGATCTGGGACTGAGGCGTAGGAGCACTATTTTAATCAACGCTAGACTGTGAAACCCGCGACACTATTCTAGAGAGAGAGAGAGAGAGAGAGAGAGAGAGAGAGAGAGAGAGAGAGAGAGAGACAGTTCCTATTACTCAGGGCCCTTCATTTACACACGGGTGCGTGGTTCACAATCGCAAACATTGTGGTACTTTCGCAGCTCGGAATTGCTTGACAAGGACGCTGGAGTTTTGCTACGACAAGCACTCCCCGCCTCCTGGGTTATCTCCGCCTTTATTACTTACCACCCTTAGACAGCTCCATGATCTCGACTACTTGTGCACTCTCTCGCCTTAGCATCGTCTCGCTCTCTTTTCTAATCAGTTATTTTGTTATTATGTTTGTTTTTTGTTGTTTTGTTTTATTATTATGCTTATATAACGCTTACAACCACCAGGGGTCTTATTTAGAAAGTTTTTGATTGGTTTTTGTATTTTGTTGAGGGATGAGTTTCTCAGCGCGTTGGCATGCAGTGCCTCAGAGTTATGCACATCCTTGCGCAGGATCCAGTTCACTAACTAACAGTCGCGATAGCCTCGTAGATGACATTGGAAGCACGCCGCGACACAACCGCACGTGTCTCCTTGTGCAGATCAACAACCTTAGTGGAAAGCGGACTAAGTGCAGGTTCTATACCTTGCTGATCACAAGTTCCCTCGTTCTGCCGTAAAAATAGAGCATGTTGAAATATGCTCAACATTCATAATAGCGTCACCTTACCCTTCATCTTTTTTTTTACAGTGTAATGTTTGCATTCTGTTGAAATGGTTCTCTTTCTGTAGTACTGCAAATATAGAAATGTTTTCCAAATTATGACATCGAACAGGTTACGCCATAACATCTTTATGGAGACGGTCATGAGTTTGCACTTCGATTGTACTTTGTGAAGAATTTCCATAGCTATGAATTGCAGCAAAAAAATCATTTTGAATGGCATACCAGGAAGGCTGGGAACTGTCGTGTTTACTGACTACACTCGCTACCTCCTCCTCTCTTCCACACCCTTCATCCTCTCAATGTATGGAGCAGGTACTAGAAAGGTTCGACCTCAGTGACACTTGAAGGTGCACTCGTTGCTGATTGTATGGCGAAGTCAGGCCTGTCATTGGCCTCCTCCTTGTTGTAGTCTTATTAACGGCGACGAAGATAACGTTCGATTTAGGCTTTTGCAGGATGTGTAGGGGTCCAAAATAAAGACGCTTATATACGGAAGGCACGACACGCAGCCCCCTCCCTCCACTTCCGTCCGCCATTCTTAACATCGTGGACTGCGCGTTCATGGACAAGAATTCCACGACCAAGATTCTATCCTGCATAAAGGGCAAACGTGAAAAAACTGCTGCAAGTGCTGACGAAAAGTTGCGAGTTTGTTGCAAAAATAATAAGATTTCACCAAGATTTTACATGGTATTTTGAATGCTGGAATCCTTAATAAATTTTCGCACTATTTACCCTTTACTGCCCCAACCATCCAGAATTGAGCCAGTTTTTGACCGACTTTTTTCTCCGTGGACAGATTTGGCTCAAATGTTGTCTCCTGGGGTAGTTTGACCTTTAGAATACGAATATCACATTCGCTTGGCCCGAAACTTCCTGGTGCCCGCGCCACAGGCGCCGGTGATCTGGGGTATTTTGGCGCCAGCGCCTGTAGCGTGGGCGCCAGGAGGTTTCGTGTCAAGCCGATGTGATATTCATGTTCAGGAGGTCAAACTACCTCAAGGAGCAAATTTTTAGCCAATTTTGCCGACGTCGGTCAAAAACTGGCTCGTTTCTGGAAGACTGGGGCAGTGAAGGGTAAATAGTGCCCACTCTTCTTATCCAAGTTTAGAGGGGGGTGACTCAAAGAAGTAGCCTAGTTTCCGTTCCGCACATGTGAACATGCATACGATATAGGCATTATGAAACTTTGTAGTCGCGAAAGGTAGCTCCAGGGGTCCCACCCACGAGTCCTTCCTTATGCCCAACCCTACCTGCCGCTCCATTTTTTTCGATCTGAGAATCAATTAGAATTGCTGCGGATGCTGAGGCGTTTGAAGGGGCTGGGTTCAGCGCAGAGCCAGCTCGTTTTCCACCAACTGTTGTGCTTGCCCTTTTTTCAGCAGTTGGAGGAGAGGGGACTGCGCCAAACCTACCAACCCACCCTCCTCCATCTGGATCCTAAAGCATCCGCAGCGAACAAACTTTCACGAGCAGGTAAACCAACAATAATGGACTCATAGCGCTTTCGTGGAGTCACTTGAGCAGCCTTATTCCTTGATGCCTCTACCTTACAACCTCTTTACGCGAAACTGCAGCAAGGGGGCCGTTGAGGTCCACACCACCGTTGCCCGTGCAGGGCTTCCATTCTTTTGGGTCAGGCTATGTCTTAAAAGTTAGCCCTTTAAAAGCACTGAGCTAACTTATAAACTAGGGACAATGAGACAACTGTGCCCTTCTCATCGGTGGACCGCGACCAAAATATAGCGGGGGGTGCTCACCACTGAGGTACGAGTCAAGTTAATAAAGAATAATAATTGAAAAGCATTTGCAGAAGAGATCAGCGTGAAACCTGCCTTGAGCGCTTAAGTTTTTCAGGATTAAAAAACTGATGCCAGACTCTCCAGGAAGAATAATACTGAACAAAGTACAGGCCGATCACCGCAAGTGAGGGGCTAAATACGCATTTAACTACATATCCGACGATTGTGATGTGTGGTAATTTCTATAGTAGAATTCAATTAATATTTCAATTACGTCACACTTTCACCCTTTTCTCCTCAGATGTTCCTCCCGATGTATAGATGAAAAGGAGGCAACTATTCGTTCTCTACCACAATAGCGAGTAGGCGGTGGTGAGTTTTATCGCTGTCCGTAGGTGATGACTCGTCGTTGGTCTCTCCCGGAAGAGCAAATAAAACCCAACCACTCAAGTACGTTCACCTCGATAAGGGTGTTCTACGCGTTACGGCACACCTGGCATGACTAGTCTATTAGAGAGCCAGCATTCATTTTCGCCTCACGGCTTTTTGAATTCTATTAATCCGCTCGTTCTTTTTTGTTCACATTTTCAGCTGGAGTGCAATTTTCCTCATTATGTGACCAGGCGTTTCAGTGGAAGCGGTCGCGTAGCGGCTTTAAAAACACTTTGGCTCTCCTCCTTGGTCTATTGATTCGATGTTCCATGAGCAGTGGGGCACGATCTTTCTGAACTCATCATCAAAATAGATGGTTTCGGTAAAGCTCAGATCAGCAGTAGTTGGGGGATCCTCGCCATGGACGACAAGATTGGGCTGGCAGATGAGCAAGCGTAGCCTTTAGGGCACTTGAGAGCGTGGAAACTTATTTATTTTTTATTTAATATACACTGTGTGAGTGTGCCAAAAAACAACCAATAGTCAACTCATAAAAAGCCGAAATGATGCAGGCCAGGCTAATAGGGAAACGGAGAATAAATAATGAAATAGGAAAGAATTGAGTTGACGTGGATATCCATAACCGTAGCTTGTGCTAGAACAAGGCAGCGCATGCAAGCATAACTTCTAAGGACCTCAAGCAACGATCCACACCAGTTGGCCCACAGGTAGATAGAACATGGTGCATAGAAGCGGTAATAAAAGAAAACAAAAGAGGTTGTCATGCCTTGAAATAACATCAGACACAAGCATACGGAAAAGACCTAATGTGATACGGAATCGTGGCGAACCCGCACCTATGAACTAAAGCCGGCACTATATGGCGTACAGCGTAGATAAGAAAAAAAAAACAAAAAAAAGTGAAATGAAGCTGAAGGGTGGTATCGGGCCATTTGGGACTTCCGCCGGCGTTGTCTGCAGTGCAGCACTTGCGTCAAAATCCTGCAGCAACATGCTTTCAATGGTAGAGAACAACCAGAAGGGGAGAAGAGCGCATGCAAGTGGCGCGTTTGGCTATGGCGTACGACTGGTACCGAGACCATAGCCAAACGCGGCGCAGCGAATGGCCTAGTCAAATGGCAGTCGGATATCATTACCATGTAGTCCGTTTCCTGTGCACTTTTGACCGGAGAAAGTGACAGACTTCTGCAGCTGCGCACTCATTCATCCCGTAAATGCAGAGGACCAGGGCTGGCTCAGGTGAGTGTACAGTCGACTTTCAAAAGCCACAAAACCTGGTGTACAGCCCAGTAATTTCACATTCGCTCTGAACGGTTGTCAAATGTACATCACCCCTTGTATATTGATTCGATCAACGACTGTAGGAATTCCCGCATTGCCTGACTACCACGCCAAACAAATAGATGTTCTTGTGTTGATTTATGAGACGGAACCGACAGCTCCGTCAGCCAGTTTTGAGCCGCAGCCATTTCAACATTAAAACCTAGTCTTTCCCCAACCGTGGTAGAAAAATCCATGTGATAGCTAGATCTTTCATTGACGTAATATCAATAAATTATACTCAAAATCCCTAGGATCGGGTAGGCGTGGCTGCGTACTTGATTTTAAAATGGCGGCGGCCCAGGTTTTCGTGAGATATTTCAGTTTTGAAGCAGTCGTAATCATGTCTACTTCTAACAGAGAACAAGATAGCAGTTGTTCCAAACTGAAGTATGCCACGAGTAATCCCGTCCTATGCCCTACTCAAAAGCCACGCCTACTCCGACTAAGCGATGAGGAGTGTACCACGGTTCTGCTTTGTGGCACAGATGTATCTCGAATAAGGATCTGTCGCTTTCCCCGTCGGAGCATCCCCAGTTAGGGGGTGTCGCATTTGTCGCTGGGGGGGGGGGGACGGCAAAGGTAGTATTTCCCTACGAAAAAATGTCTTTTCGTGTTGTGGTTGTGTGGTTGAAGGTTCACGGTTCCCCTTGTTTCAAATGTACCCCTGCCCGCTCGACGGCAGTTTTTCTGGGCAAGAAGTGCATTAACTTAAACCACAGCAAAGTAGTGTAAAGTTGGGATTAAGGGATGGTAGGAAGAATTTATGATGGAGAAGGGGGTCGTATCAGAAGGAAAACCTTGGCGGGAGGGGATCGCAATCTGCGGAAACTTTTCCCAACCTGCGCTGATTTCAAAGCTGTTTTTACAACTCTCAACAAACAGGCTTACCAGAGTTCGTGACCATACACTTAAAGAACAAGTCCTTTGAAATCCAAGTTCATCCACACAAAAGACTGTTACCCTTCGAAATAAACAGCCGCCATCTGTTGTAAATTCTAACTCTTGGGCTGATTAAGGAGTAAATAGGAGAAGGAAGTATGGTTCTGGTGGCTTTGGAATTTGATTGAATTTTGGTGTCTGTTCACGTTTTCTTTACAACATTTCTAACTTTATTAGCCTCCAGCTTCTCTTTTTGTAAACCTCGGCACTGCCGTGAATTTGATAATAGTCTTCTGTGTCAACGAGGTTTTCAGGTAGAACTTCATTTTAGGCTTTAATCCACTAAAGCTCCACTCAGAAACCCCATTGGCACAGAAGGATATTATTAAATTCAAACTTTGCTGTTCATAGACTGAACAAGTATGAGGCTTTAAGAACTTGAAACTGAACTGTGATCGTACTTTGAACGGCAGGGAAACGATTTGTTTTTGTTTTCATTTTTTTAATGTTTTGTTTTTGACAGCATGACGTGTTGCTTAAAAATGCCTTCCTGAAGTGTTTATTCCTTGCATATGTTTTTTTGGGTTGTTTTGACTTATACTGAAACCATCCATCTTGAATGAATGTTGGCTGTCGCAATGTTAGTGGAGTCAGCATTTCCGGACACGCATCTTCATCTATCCAGCCAGACAATTCGTGATTCTACCTGTATATAAACGACCACTGCCCCATCACTTTTTATTCACCCCAAGGCTGAAGTTGATCTATGATTCATTGTAATTGTTACTGCTACCATAGCGCCGTGGGATACTAATTTGTACACTACCATAGCGCCGCGCTTTTCTGCAATAGTTGATTGGTATTTGCGTTAATGATGACCCCTACCACTTGCACTCCTCCCCCCCTCCTTCCTCGCTCGCAAGCTCCAATAGTTTTGGGGTAATCACACTGTATCATTTCCACCCGGTCGCGGCCTGCTGACTCGCCGAGCCGCGATATCAGATGTTCCACTAGCGCCCCACCACAGCGGCTCATCACGCGCTAGGAACCCGATTTGAGGAACTGTCATGGAAATCCTATCCAGACAAAAACAGTAGAATGATACCAGCGTAAAGGGAGAGTTCGAATAACCGCATAGCATAAGTCTTCACTGACAAGGCATGGCATAGAAAAGTATAGTAAGAAAGGAGCAGTGCTGAGCGCAAAGGCCATTAGATAAAGAACGAATAGAACAGAATGGGGTGGGATCATCCCTTAACCTTTTCTCGTTTACAGATTAGTAGTCTTGCCAATCCCTAAAAAACCTGTTTGCATACAAAAACTGTAAAAATATTACTGGCTTCAAATTCCTTTCATTCCTCGTAATAATTCATGTGAAGATTTGTTTTCTCTGACCGTTTTCCTCGTGACGCCCGCGTGGACACGGAAGTTTTTTTGCACGTCAAACTGGTCCTGACGCAAAGTGGGCGGGCTTAATCATGCGCGTCAATTCAAACGCACATCTTTGTATTTTCTCTTACCACTATTGCGGAATCCTTAGGATTATGCCAGTAAACGTGGATTGCCACTAGAATCCTTAAGTCTCTTCGTTTTTGTGCCTTGTTATTTTTTGTTTGCTTTTTTTCGATTTTTTCGCCTTTTTCATTTTTCAATTTTTCGCTTCCACTACTACTCTACTTCTGAGTCACCGTGAAGCAATCATTGCTGGATAACCCACCCTAGGCTCGTAATTACGCCCCTCAGAAATTCCGCTCCGCCTGGCCCCCCTCCCCCGTTCTCTCTTATCGTCTACCTAGCCATCATTCCTGGATCCTCTATCGAACTTTTCATCACTTTCCCGCCGGGCAAGTCTACAGCTTTTCTTCTGAAGGGAATTAAATCGAGTAGCTGGGTCATATAGCATCGCAGTGAACGAAAAATCAAAAAAGTCATGCAGTCCGAAAAACATTTCCTTTCGGAGGGAAATCCGCGAATCTCTCGTACGACGTGTTCTGGCCGTACCCCCTCAAGTCACCAATAGCCAATTCCAAAAGTCATATCTAGCCAAGTTTCTCTTCTACTTGGGCCGGTTACGACCTACCGAGTCTATCGAGCAATTTTGCCATTCTTTCCAAATCCGGAAAGCGAGGAGCTGGAACATGTTTCAAGCGATCTATTCTAATTTGGCACGATTAGGTTCGCTGCTGGTGAGGGGGTGTCACAAGGGAATTAAGGCTAATAGAGGATTGCCAGTCCTGTTGCCAAATCGTGGGTATTTAGTCGGAAAGACCGGTATTTTTGATGCTGGCGGAAATACACTGCGGTGTTCACAAGCTTTTTCCTTTACCTACATGCATATTTCCTGGGGAAACAGTTTCTGGAAACACGCAGTCGATTCTGCCTTCAACAGCTGACCCGTTTTCCTTGACGGCTATTCTTCCTAGTGGGCGATTACGTCCATTAAGAATCGCCCATACTATTATAACTGGATTATGATTGTGTACGACGTCTTCCCGTCTGACCAGTCCGACCATTTCGACCTCTGGGCCAATGAAGATTCTTGGGAACTGGGGCAGTTCTTGTGACCTAGGTCCAGCAAAGTAGTATCTCTAGCCATCGCGCTACCCGCAGTTACCCCTCAAAGAATTTCATTTGCTTGGGGGCACATTCCGCGGTTACCTCAAGGGTAGAACTCTTTCCGTTCAAGAGGAGCAGCTTAGCCTTTGGCACGTTTCATGGACGACACGAAAATATATGACGAGGCACCTAGGAACTTCCGATAGCCAGAAACTACCCATAAACGCGAGTTTTGTGTGGCGTCATCAGGGCACGCCGCACTTTGGGGTTTCCCACAGAGGGCGGTCGAGGGAGGGGCGTCATATTACCCGTGAGAAAAATGTTTTCTTGTTGTTTCTTCCTGACCCTACTCAGACTCTCCTGTTACGAATCTCTGCCAAGAAAGGTCTGTGAAAACTCTCGAAGTTGGCAAACCCTAGAAAAATGATGGGTACGCTGGGAGATGGGGAATTCAATCGTACTGAAGGAGGAAGTTTTCCTGGGGACGGGGTCTTAGTTTGTAAAAATTTTTCGAGCAGTAGGACGTGCCCTGACTGCAATCAATGTTCTCGTTCTTATTGTGCGTGGCTTTTTAGCTCTTGGTCGTGTTTGTTTGGTCTCTCTCTCGCGCTGAGCGTCTCTGCGTCTCTATTCATTGAAACTAGATACAATACTGAAAATCAACAGGGCATTTTGGAACGCTTCACGAATTTGCGTGTCATCCTTGCGCAGGGGCCATGCTAATCTTCTCTGTATTGTTCC
>MU949972.1:0-37882 GCA_036418165.1 Cooperia oncophora
GATGCTATTACCACTCTTCCAAGCGCTAGGATGTCCTATTTCCAACGAATGGCGAGTGTTGTCAAAAATGTGATAAGCGCCAGTCATTGCTAAATGTTCATTGAAAGGGAAAAATACGATGAAATTGGCCGTATTTCGAAAAATGGGAATTAGGACAAGTGTTGTGCTCCGCAGAAAACCCCCTGATCAGTACCATAGGTTCAACCATGCGCGCAGTACTGCGCGTAAGCCAAATTGGTATATATATAATTCGCTAAGTATGTCGGTGCATGTACGTTTGTGGGTGCGTCCGTCTGTTCGTCACGAAATTCATATCGTCGGTCTCAGTAGCAGTGAACCAATGGAAAAATGATAGGAGGTGCGACGGGAACACTAGTGGTAAGTGACAGGAAGTGATATCAGTTGATAAGATCCGATAAGAGGCGACAAGGGGAAAGGCGGGTATTAGCACCAGCTACTTGATTCCAAATATGATATACGGTTTTAGAATATCTCCGTGGTTTGGTTTGAAATTGTTGTCGAAAGATTTCTTTCCTATCTAACAAAAGACAGGTTTTCTCCTTAGATAAATAAGGTAACCTTTTCACCACGTTGACGTATTGAGACTGTTTGCGACCACAGGAAATCAGGGGCTGCAAAAAAAAAACGAATCTAGCGAGACAATACTCTAGGGATCCTTTCTTTTTTTGCTTGGAGATGCGAAGTGTGGTAATAGAGAATCTAGTATCTAGAGAAAGAAGTTAAATGCTGTACATAGTTACACCGTTTAAGTGCAATATCCTGCTCCACACATATTTCTTCCTATTTTCACTTTTGCTGCTTCAAACACACGTTCCATTATCGAAATTGGTGTTAACGAAGCTCAGCTGCTCATTATAAAATGGAAATGAACTCAGTAGTGGGATGAAAGAAGAGAAAAACTTTCTGGAGTACTCTATACGAGACGATGCTGATTTTGATTTGTACGAGCACACGACGAAAAAAGGAAATGCTTACAGTTCTCACTTTTTAATATCAAAACTGTATCAGTTCTTCTTCATTATCCTATCACTTTCGCCATTCGGAACGGATTCATAACGAAGAAAGTCCACCCCTGCGTCGGAATTGCGAAGGTTGGACGGGGCAGGGACAGTGGGTGGGGTTTAGCCTTATTGTGGTCAGGTGGCATTGTTGTTACTCCTTTATGAGCCTTTGCACCCCATGCTTGCTGAAAGGACTGCCTTGTCCAAAAAAGCTGTGCGCACGTAATTCGTATGCGGGACTTGCTTGAAGGGGCAAGCTTTGCATGAAATAAGAGGTTGGCATAAAATAACCACTCTTCTTCTAACGCTCTAAAGTCACGCTGTTAGTGGAATTGGTGACGGACGTGAACTTGGTCATATAAAGCGGAGCACTCTAATCAAAATGACATAATAACGCTAAAATAAGTGCGATGCGATGGTTTATGAGTTCCAATGTAGGCCCATTAAAAGGCATTCACATGCACGAAAATGCAGAATCAACTGAGTGAACAGAACAGACATTATTAGATTAGAAGAAACCAAGAAGTTTACAAGAAACACAAATTCGCGAGAAGAGGGCCGAAACAGACTTCATTGATCGATTTGTTTATTGGATAATCACCTGGAGAGCGCACATCAGCAAACGTGTACTGTCTTGTTCCAGACGTTACGGCTTAAACGGACCTGTATGAATGTGTTAGTACAAAGGGAAGATCACGGAGAGATTCCCCAACTGTACAATGGATGAACAGGGCACATCAGTTGGAATTTTGGTCGAGTCCACACGAACCCACCCTAAAAGTATACAAATCGAGCTCTCGAGCGGGCTGCTAGGGAGCTACATTGGCACACTGTGCGACGGTGAAACGCGAGAATATGGCGAGGCAATCAAGGACTCCCCCCCCTCCCCACCAACGATCAACGAGCAAATACGACCATCATATCGCGTGCGTGAAGAAAAATCGGCAATATTGAACTATTCCTACCCCAAAAACTAAAAATTTTTTGGCTGAAACTTTGTCTTCAGGTGTTATTCGATGTCCCGATAACGAATATAACATTCATTTCTAGCGCTGGCGCCATTTGGCGCCAACACTTTTCTCGCTAAATTTGATGCAAACTTGTATACAGGGGTTAATGGAAATCCTTATCACGAATATGGCATTTATTTTTGGCGATGGCGCCATTTGGCGCCACTAGGCGCCAATTCGGCGCCACACCTTTTCTTCCCCAAATCGACAAAAACGCACAATAGGGTTGTTTGATGCCCTGATCACGACTATGGCATTTGTTCCTCCATACCAGCGCCATTTAGCGTTCTACTGAGCTGAACTGGGAAAAGAAGTGATTCCCTTCAGGCCAGGCTCAGTCTTAGCAAAGCGCAGATGATCGCTGTGTCCTACGTTAGCACCGTCGCCAAGAGTAAATTCATATTCGTAAACAGGATGTTCAAATAACTTCTACATACAAGTTTTCATCGATTTTGGCGATCTGGAGTGTTTTGGCGCCGGTGTCTGTGGCGCGGGCGCCGGGCAATTTTGGCCCAAGCGGATGTGATATTCATGTTCAGGGTCAAACTACCCCTAGGGACAAGTTTTCAGCGAGCGTTTGGTGACTTAGAGTATTTTGGCGCTGGCGCTAAAGGCACGCTCAGGGTACGAAAATGGTGCATTGTACCTAAATACTGATGACACTATGGTAGTAAGTGGCAGAAAGTGAGAAGGAAGGAAGGAAAACACCCGCTTGAAATGTGCCATGTATAGCCTGGCTCGCTGAGGATTAGCCATGTTGTATGGGTGGAGTGTCCGGGCCACACATATAGTGTGGCAAATTCGCAGCGAACACCTGCGCTTGGCGCGGCGCCAACAGTTGTTTCTCGGCAAGCGACAGTGTTGTCATCATGCCGGTCGTACCAGCCATTTTTCACTAGCTGTTATCACTTACCTGTCTAAACAACGGTGGAGAGTGGATATAGCGATGCCAAATGCAGCCGCTAGCATGGAGTTGTTCGCTGCGGACCCGCCATGCTAAAAAGCGCTTTCACGGGGGGCATAGCCGGACAAGCTCTTACGAGCAGGTTCGTCTCTCTCCCCTTACCACCTCACTCTCACCTTCGAATGAAGACAGTAGCGTCATTAGCCAGCAGTTAAGAATGAAAGTTGGGTGTGGCCGTGGTCAATGGTAGGAGCCATGCCTTCGTCGCGAGCGGGTCGCGCTTTTCTTGTGTGCTTCTGATATTCTGCGACAGTTGTACATTGACCATTATTTCAGACATGTAATATGTGCAAAGAAGGCGCTTGCGCAGCAAATGAACGCAGAGAGACCTTTTTAATGAATGGGATCTCGCAGTCCGACTTAACCATTGGCTCTGAGGCGTGTTTTTAAGAAATGGTTCATTAGAAGTGGGGGGATTTTCAGGGGGTCACGAGGGGACTCGGCCCGACCCCCTTAAAATCAAAGCAACGGATATGAATTCAATTCGGGCGCCGGCGCTACAGATACAGCCAGACGTCAATTTTACGCCGCACATGGCACCTCGACTTTTACTTCAAAATTCGTTCTATACTTGGGACTGATCAGACGTTCGCACTCGGGATAAATGTGGCCTCGATCGAGAATATGACATTCATTTTTTAGTGGCGGCGCAACGTCCTGCTAAAGCTGAGCATGAGAAGAGGAGTGATTGCTCTCTTCCATGTTCAGCTTATCCTATCAGAGATCAAGAATAGTGCTTCATTTTCGTTTCGGGAATTAATGTAATATTTGTGAGTGAGCTTCCAAATAACTCACGATGTAGGTCAGAATCGACCTAGGTGATTACCAAAACATATTTTCTGAAATCACGACGTCACTTTAAGCAAGTGTGCAAGGTTGTATCGAATCTGGTGAAAAAAGTGGATAGCATAGCTTATTACCGCTCAATGGCGGCTTAGCATGAAAGGAACAGGGCACCGAGCCACCCTTATGAGGATGTTTAGACGAAACTCCTTTCCTGAGGTTTTGTGGGCAGTCATAGTTGAATAAAGTCAGGAACCCTGATAAATGACCTTACCAGGTCAGTATTTGCTTAAGTTAATAAAGATAGGAGAGTTGTTTCAGCGGGAAAATCGTTTGGAGAAGCTCATTTCTATCAAAAACTCCACGGTAATCCTGTCCCCCGATGGAGAGATGGTGGGCATGGTCCCAAATGAACATCTCGCTGTTCGCCACCAATGCGAGACATCGTCATGACTCGGTTGAAATAGCAGTCTAGTCTATGCTGACGAGGAGCTTGTCCATCCTTTGTGCTTGTCCCCTCCTTCAGATATTGTAAGGAGAAGAGCGCACCAGTAGGCATTCACTACGGTTGGCTCAATCTCGTGTAACTGTTGCGAACGTGGACTGTGCTACGGAAAGAATATCCAAAAACACCAGACAGAACTGGTAATCGAACTTGTATTGAGGTATCAAGGAAACCGCAAGCCCTGTTTTTCGAAGTCGCCCGCTCTTACAAGAAATATTAGGTTGGCAGGAATGTTCTGTCACATTGCTTGAAATTACGCGTTCTTTTTATAGAGCGGCTTGTAAGATCACAATTATATAGCAATGTTGCTGCGGAGTTATTGCCATTTTTTAGCACCTCGCGGATGCTCGCTTCACAATGCGGGCCAGCGCGACGCAAGGTTGGACATGATCTCAATTTTAACTTGGGCCGGGTCGTGGAGGTTTTCTCGTCCATGTAATCAAGTACGGAAGGCAACTCGCAGTTAGAGGGAGCATGTCTGGGCTACACCACTGCAAAGAGAGAGCGATCCAGCTTATTGCATGAGGTACGGCTCGAACTTTTTTGGACGGAAGAGGCTGCACTGTCACGTGGAAGACGGACTGTGAAGAAAAATTTTCCCCTCTGATCGATCGTTCGCTTCGGATTTCGTAGCTGCCTTCCTCACGGGTTGACTGAGTGAGCAGCTTTCACGACCCGCAGCTCCCTCAATCTGAGTTCACATGTTCACACAAACCTCACTTCATCACCAAAACTGTAGCATTTGAAGTATTCGCGTCGTGGAAGGTGGTCCGATTATTGAGGGTATCGTCCTTATTCAGCTCCATTATTTTGGCATCTGCAGCTATCATGCTGGCGTCAGGGTGATGGATGAAAGAGTTTGAAGAAATGCTCGGAGGGGCCGGTGCCGATAGTAGCGGATAACATCCTTGTCCACATTGCAGAAGAAGGAGAAGAAGCAGGAGTCAAGCGAGTGGTACTAATAAAAAGACCACTCCTTGATGTATAAGTGCTCGCATTACCGGTTAGCCCTCTTCAGGTAGTGGGCAAGTATTTTGAGTTCGAAAAAATATGACAGAACTTCCCGTCAACCTGATACCTTGCGAACACTTTGAGATTTTTCCATAGTGGTAGATCTACATTAGGTTCGCAATAATCCAGATTATTTACGATTATTTATTTATTTATCATGTTCACTAGGAACGGTAGGCATTATACTTTGTTTGGAAGTCATTTCAGATTGACTGCACTTCGTTAACGCGTAGTCGTTGAATTCTATCCGTTTTTTTATTTTGATTCAGTATGATTAAATTCTCTAATCAGTTACATGTTCCCGTTTTTGCACTCCCATGAATTGGGATGGTGGATGACGACGGCTTAGAAATAGATGCTCGCCAACGCACTATCCTACTCGAGGGGTATATGCGCACCCACTAAAGGCCGGGAACAAGAAAAAGTTTTTGATTACGCCTCAAGCACGGTCAGCAATCTGAATTGGTGTCTTGATCAGATCTTTCTAGGGATCATCAGATAGGGAAATCCCAGCATTGTGAGTTAGGAGGTAATGGTGTGCTCTACTCTACCAAGCGAAACATCAGATTCCAACACATCAACTGCTATGTGATGTGCAGTGAATTTGCGGAAGGCTCAGCATTACCGTGCCGAAAAGAGTAGTGGAGTGTGTTCCGTGAGTGGATTTTGTTTGAAACTAACAATCTTATCTCCGACACTTTCTCCTCCTTCCATGTTCTCGTCCGTTTCTGACACCACCCTCTTTCTTATAGTTCCTAATAGTTCGTCGACCTTGAAAGAAGTTGATGAGAAGCATCCCTTGCGTCGAGTCTCTCTAAGGATCACCAGGAGCCAGGGAAATCCCAGCTTTGTGAGATAGGAGCTAATATAATTGTGCCCTACCCTACTAAGCGAAACATGAAGTTCCAACACAACAACTGCTGCTTAATGCAATTTTACAGAAGGCTCGGCACCACCATCCCGAACAGAGCAGTGGAATGTGTTTTGCAAGTGATTTCAAACTGACATCACCATGACATTTCCTCCATCTCCAACGTCTTGCAAGTACTCACTCTTTGCTACCATGGAATTCTTTTCAATCCCCTTTTCTCCGTCCACCTTAACACGTTGACGACGATGTCAGACAATGGTGGGCGACAGCCAGTCTGTCTCGTGGGTCGGTGTCAGACAATGCTGTCTGGCAGTATACTGTTCCAGTTATGAAGACTTACAAATAACCAATTTCGTTGAAAACGTGTTAGTAGTAGTTTGTCCCTCTAGCACGAATATCACAGTCGGTTGGCACGAACTGCTTGGCGCCGGCGCCAAATTACAGTACTTGATAAATTCGCTGAAATTTTCTCTCTTGAGGTGGTCCGACCCTGAAATATCAATATCACACCTGTTCAACAGGCGGTTTCGTGCCATATGTGATATTTGTGCACAGGAGGTCGAACTACACTGAAACTTTTTTAGCGACTTTAATGATTTAGAATTTTGGCGCAAGCGCCTGTAGCGCAGACTCCAGGCAGTTTGATGCCAGACGAATGAGCGACAGATGAACTGTGTTTGCTCGCTGGGAGGAGGTTCTATTTGGCTTAGAAAATTTTTTTGATAGCCGATCTCTCTTGTTTTCAGAACGCTATAAAGGGGGTCATATCAAGTGACATCTCTAGGGAGGTCGTACCTAGCGACCAAAATACCCTCTATGATGTACCCTGGAAAGCCACAGTATTTACGGCAAATTGGAAAACCTATTATTAGTGAATACTAATATGACTTACAAGCACACGTACATTTTTGTTTATGAACTGCCATTCATAGGTCGTGACCTACTTTTAAGATTTATTACTCTGCTTGTTTTCTTTTTATCTTTTATATGTTCAGCCAATTGGAATCTGACTGGTTTGATAACAATACATGAAAAAGCAATGGTAGCAGCAAAAACAAATTACCAAGACAGAAATGAGCAGGGTGATGCTACAATGATTCGCAGCTAAACAACAACCATGCAAAAGATGTTTATTGTCGCTATAATTAGGTAGATTTGAAATCCACCATGAAAATCAGACGGTCTCTTGAAGCGGCTCAGATGTCAACTCCCGGATGAGCTCCTGCTCATGCCAACCAAACCCTTTCGCAACGCTAGAAAAAACGTAGTACAACACTCTGGGGAATGTGAATTGCCACCAATTACGTCCCGGGGATGATAACACTAACTTGTACATCGGCTGGTCCTTCTTAATCATTGTATAGATCCATCGCATCCAATGAGTCGCTGCGGTTCTGAACGGGTCGGATGCGTGCCGCATCCCGCAAACATCGACCGAAGTCAAAGACTTTATGTCCTCCATCGTTTATGAAAATCAGGCAAAAAGCTGAAGCCACCTGACATACCGGACAGCCGGCCGAATCCCGTTTGCCGAGCCAAATTCAGGCATGCGTAGCCGGGGAATATGAGCAGGGCTTTATTTATGTTAGAGATATGTGCAGTAAGTGCAGTAGTAGTAAAGCAAGTACAGAGTTCAGCAGTGATCAGAGTAGTTACAGATTTTGTGAGTATAGGCGATATGACGTTGCCCAAAAGGTGCTGTTGTTTCTCGTATTGTCAGACTAGTCTGATCGCACGGGTGTCGTTGCCTCCTTCTATCCCACGCAGGGCACGCCATCGTTGTAATGATCACAACGGGGAGGTCGTGTTTGATCTGAAAAAGAGAATTTTTTGGTAGTTCATTTCACTTGTTTCACGGACGGTGTGAAGAGGAGGGGGGGGGCGTGGTATTTGGCAGTTCTTGATAGAGGGAAGATCTATACAATTCCTATTTCCGATTGTTGAACATTAAAGTTAAATCCTAAGGTCCTCCCCCTCCACGCCCGACGGAAAATTCTTGGCCAAACAAACGAAAAAAGTAGCAGGAAGTTAGGAAATTCTATGAAACTGGTAGGTAGCATGGGGAAGTGGGATCGTATTTGAGGATAAAATTCAGGGGAGGGGGCGTATTTTTCAGGAAATGATCACAACGCGAGGCGTGCCCTGATCCCAAGGCGCGGCTACGCCGGGCCAACCTGGATTCCCTATGGCCTCTTACCTCAAGTAGCACGCACTCCGTGCTCCACTCTCTGAAACGACGTCCGAGACTCGTCCCTTGATAGCTCTTTTCTCAAAGAATATGTTTAACTTTTTTTGAGGTTCCCGAAGAAGATCTTTGGTGCCAACGCTCAGTAACATAAAAAAGCAAGAAGAACTGCGGAACAAATTATGAACAATCAGCCACAAACACTCCAATGAACCGTCTAGTTTGATTGTTGTTTGTTTCCCAAGGAACGGCCGCAATTTGAGAAAGGGTTTGCCGTACCATTTCTGTCTACCTTCTGAATGAGTGCTGTCCACGGATGCATATTGTGTCCTACATGTTGTATTGTAAACTCCTGCTAGTGCTATGCTTTGCCTAGGCGTATGAGGTATAGCGTGTCTGGAAGAACAACCTTCACGTCTTCAAGCAACAACACAAATTTTATTCCATGTGTATAGCCTAACAAACATACGAAGCTGATTGTGAGGCCCAACCTACAAATGGGTTCCGACCAGGATGTACAGATTGGAAAAATTTGCTTCACGACGGTTCACTTCCCTTTGATAGGTGAGCCCTATCAGCACAATATAGAGAGGGGTAAGTATGGGTGCTTCCCAAATGGACGGTATCTCATGAGGAGTCCCTTCTTTCGAGTTCATCTTGGTTCAAAAGTGAGAAATTGTATACGAGTAAAGTCCACGAAATACGTTCCGCGATGTTTCCTAGTATCCTCATATAAATTCGAACTGCATCTTCACCTCACCTCACCTGTCCTTCAGTTCATATAAACTAGTTATTTCCTCCTCTTCTCCCAAATGCGGCTATATGGATAACCAAGGGAGATCCGAATCCGGTGTAAGACTAGGGAAACTCGTTCTAATTGAAGGAGCTGGACATACGGGGGTTTGAGTGGCGATGGTTGTCTATGCTCAGAGTCAGGTGATGCTGTAGGATCAGGTTGGGAATGTTATGCATGTTGACTTGATTCTTGATGTATTTCAACATAGTGTTTCGAGCAAAGATCGTGATGCTCCCTTTGACGAGCAGGAGTTGTTCTCAAACCAAAATCTTCAGAAGGTACCGGTGGCGGTCCCTCATCTACATATCTCTTCATCAAATGGCTAATTAGTTGCCGATCCTTTTGTGAAATGTGAACTCGGATCTGAGTGATCCTTCCAGCAGCGTTGGCTGCTCCAACATAGGCGGTAACTGCAAAGTATCCAGATCTTAGAAACTAAGAAATGATCAAAGGATCCAACAGCTGCAACGTCTTCGGCAATCGTATTCACGCTCGCAGCACGATTTGGCAAGGTAAAGCAGCACGTCGCGGAAAATGGCACGATCAGTGCAATCACCCCCAGGAAAATGTCACTACGACACTCCCACCGCCCTCTTACAGGCTGTCAATGTATCTGCCAGTTTTTTGGGATTGTGTCCCCTACTGTGAAAACGAATTTCCCACATTCCAATGGATGCAACTTTCTTCAGGCGTGATGTACATAGAAAGCAAGCTTATACGGTTTCAGAAGCTAGAGCATTTCCTTTCGCAGGAATTTCAGAACGACGTTTCCGCTGCAGCTTCACAGTAGAGCAATTTCGCTCGGATAGTGGCAGATATAACTCGCAAAATTTTTCGCAATCTTAAGTTTTTCACCTTCAAATACGCAGTATTGTTCGGACAATGGTGAACGCAAACGCACACAATTGTAAGAAAAATTAGAAGATTTCTCTCTTCACTGAGCATGACAGCTTTGCTTAGTTTCACCAGAAGGAAATTTGCCTGACGCGGACTTTTCTTCCAAAGTTTTTTTGCTTAGCTGCTGTCGGGGTACCCCAATCGTGCAGCACTCATTCACATCCAACTATCTCGGAAGAATTTCTATACGCCTCTTATATTAGGTTGTTCGGAAAGTTCTCAGCGTTTTGGGTTTTCACTTCAAACGATCGTAACTTTTTTAATACTGATCGGATTTAATCGAAATGGGCACCATTCGAATCAGCACACTTTTGCCAATGTGACAGCAGCTGAGAAATCCCATCAAAGTAAAAAAACTGGGTGGTCGAAAATTCACGTAAATCCACTAAGGCTTTTTTGCCTGGTCCTGATTGATGAAGTATTTTCCAGCAAGGGAGCTCTGAAAATGTTAGAAAATGTGATAATCGGTTGGCGAAGGGTCTGAAGAATGTGGCGGTTGAGGTAGAACTTCAAACCCCAATTCGTTGAAATTATGGATAGCGATTGTGAAACGTGTGGGCGAACGTTTTCATGCAAGGAATTCGACTCCTTTCTTTGCGTAAAGGTGTTGGCTTGCTATGACAAAATTTTTCGAACTAGTTCGTCGATTCTTGCACAGTAGGGCTTTTTTTATTTGCTGTGATGCTTTGCCTGGTGATAAAAAGTTATAGTGTCACACCAGCCGATGACCACCAAGCGTGACCCAGAATCTTTTTTTTCGTGCAGCGGTTCGGCTTTAAAAATTACTCGGTGGTTGTCGAAATCCAAACAACTGTCCGCAATTTCCGTTATCACACATGACCGCATTTTTTCATCACAAGGTGAATTCGCGACTAAAGACAGGTCGTTTCTGCTGCCGAAAAGCAATGCAGAAGGAACCTCGAACGTGCGAGTTCCTGCGGTCTAGTCGATTGTGGGGCAGCGTTGTGAGTTTTTTTCACTTTCCACATGCGTTCCAGATATCTGCAACAGTGGATTGCCAAGGCTATCTCTTCTACTATCTCTCGAAGCGGTTTGCGATGGGTCAGGCTCCAAATCCGCCAAAATCTCGTGAGATATTGCTTTAGGTCGAACCGCTATGAGGTTCACTTCAGGCTAAAATCTCAACATTTGTTGACCATGCCCCAGCAGTGCTTTCTCTAGCCGCTATTGGTCTCAAACACCTGGTTAATTTGTTGAAGCTTGTTTCATTGCGGATTGCCACAGATTGTAGTCGGAAGGAAAAAATCGTCCGAAGTGCTCTTTTCAACATGGCTTGAAAAACAGGCACAGCATTCGATGGGATTTTCTGGTCGAGGCGTGGTAGGACCGCCCCCCCTTTTTTTCTGCTGTCCCGGTTTATATTGCTACATAACACGCATAAAAATATACAGAGGCAGTGTTCGAAGTCGGTATAGTTGGTCGTTTTCGCATGGAGTGGCGAGCAGGCAGAAAAAAGGAAGGAATACGAGTTTTATCGCTGAAAAAGGCTTTTTGTGGTATTCAAAAAGTGTATTCAACTCACTGAGGTTGCAATATAACCAACAAAGCTAGGAACTCGAAAAACAAAAAAGGAAAAAGCTGAAACAAAAAAAGATTTATAACAGGACGATTACGTCTCGCTCCTCAACTGAATCCGACTGCAGGAAGAGCGGTCAAGTGCGCGATTGCGGCAAGCCGCTTTCAGAGTTGTCACGTATTGCATAGCTCAGTCGACTATCGATTGAAGGATCGGGAAATTCTGGGCAGGACCAGCCGTGGGAAACAATTTTTCGAGCAAAGTTGGGTGTAATTTGAAGCCGACATATACTTCCTCAAAGCGGACTATGGGGAAGGGAAAGCGTTGTAGGGAAGGTTTGATCTTCCGTAGAAGAGTGAGCTGAATATATGTTTAATGGAGGTCGCAAAAATCACAGAGAATTGCCTATGGAGATTCGATGGGGATTTTTTTCAGGAACAGGTTTGATCATAATTTTTTTGTACTCAACATTTCATAAATTGAGAGTTCGAGTGTATGAAGACCTTGGCTTTCCTAAAAACCTATTGAAGCTGTTTCGGAAGTTCCTCGGGATTCATGATAATCTGAACGATGGGGGATCCTTTGCGCAGGTACTACGGCTGCGCGAAAAACCCGTTTCAATGGCGTACCGTTTCAAGTGAGCGGCGTCGAAAGAATAAAGAAACGCATGTTGTACGTATCCCTGTGGTGGATGCAGGAGGCAAGGATATGGTTCGTTTATGCGCCGATCACTAGCAACTTTGGATGCGCAGCGCCAGTGGAGGGCCGCTGCGAGGTGATGGGGATGGTGAAACTTGTGCGTAAGTCTGTTGTCATCGCAGGCGCGGCAAATGTGTCTATTAGGGTCCAGGGAGGGTCCATGCGAGCCTGTGCACTTGTTTTAACAGGTGATTTTCCGCGCTTGATAGAACATGCCCTGTCAATGCTGGGCCGACTTCCGTAGCTCCGCCAATCTGTGATTCGATAAGGAGCAATGATAGGAACGTATGGAGTATGAAGATATGCGTAGGTTCTGTCAGGCTGTGATGGAGAAAAAACGTGTTGGCTCAGACGAGAAAGTCGGGCAAGGAGGGGGCATATCAAATAGTGGCATCGAAGCAGAGTTTTGTGTTTGTACAGTTCACACGGATTACGGAGATGATGTCGACGGTTATTAATAGTTTGAAGTATTTTGGATTAGGTTTGATGGTGAAAGTTTTGTCTATTTTTTTTCCATATAGGTTCTCTACAAAGGGAAGATTCGCTGTTCAGTCGACTCAGCCATGAAAATTTTGCGCTGTCGGTTTACTGGCTGCGCCTATACGAGAACTTCCTGGGCAATCGACCTCCCATGGGGAATCACCAATGCTGTCTGTCTGTTGAAAATCTCGAAGGGGTTTACACCTTAATGGTGAAACGGCAATTTATATCGAGATAGGGAAGAAATTTTACAGGATGTGTACTGAGGGAGGACGACCAGAGATTAGTTTTTTATTGCAGCAGTGATGTGCAATGGTGATCAAAGTAAGAATTGTCGCGGCAATATATGTACAGCCTGTTCGCGATCAGGTATGAAGTTGAAAGATTGAACGTCAGGAGTTAGAGTGGCCCGCTACGAACAACCTGTACGGGTTTGTTCGCGGACAAAAAATTTTATTGGAGGCTCGTGTGCGGCATATAGGTAGTGGCTCTCGCATTTTTTCGCAGTTGCCGCCTAATGGCCGCTTTCGCCGTGAAAATGAGATGAGAAGAAGAAAGCATGAATATTTCGTCATTGGTAAGCGATTAGGGAATCTTATGGTGATCAGTGTGGAATATAGAGGGGAGCGTAGTTTGAGAGATAGAGTTGATTGGTGTGATCCCACTATAATTTTTAGTCACAGGCAGAGCATAACAGCAGAGCCTAGATGTGAAGAATCGACGAACTGTTCACGAAGTTTTGTTCGATAAGCACCTTATAAGAAGGTCGGATTCATTGCATGAACGTTCGCACACGTTTGAAAGACAAATACAATCCATAATTGAACGAATCTGGGGGTTGAAGTTTACGATCCAACGCATATTTTCAGACCTTCGAACCGATTATTATATTTTCTAACTTTGTGATGTTGGGTTACAAAAAAATATATGATTGATTCAACTGTTTGGAATTTTATCATCCCAGCAGCCTATGGAGATTTCTTTGTGATTTTTTGGCTTCAATAAACGTTTTAGTACTGTTTAGAAGTGCACTTCCTCTCACGGAATAGGGTTCCCCTTTCCCAAAGGTCGCTTTTGAGGAAAGTTATGGTGTACCCAAAGACTACCTCAGTTGTAAATTCATCGCTCCATGGCATAAATTGGGACACAACGGGTCAGCTGGAAATTCTCGCTCGAATGGCGTAAGATTGCGAAGTAATCTCAGCACAGCTGCATTGCATGCGCATTCTGCTACGTGAGTCTACATTGGGGGTTGCTTTTTCGGGGTTTGTCAATGCTTTACAGTAGTGAGACAAGCCTAACTATTGCTTCTTTTCCTGTCCCTCATCTTGGATATGACGGTTTATTAGGTATGTCGGATAAGTTCTAGCGGTTATTTGTGCATATCTTGTAGCTTATTCACGTGCTGATTAATATTCTGAACCTTTGTTTCGTAGACTCTGTAGGGAATTTTCTTGCGCCTATTGTGTATAATTGCGTTTTCACCATTGGCTTGATAAGCTGCTTTTTTAGACTTGATTTTTCAAGCATGTGAAAAGAGCATATACGGGACGGGCAGCAAGCATTGGTTGGGGAATCCCTGGGGCGGTCCGTATTTTTCAGCAGAGAGGGGGGGTGTATTATGAGTGAGTCAGCCAGTATCGGAGGCGGAAGGTTGTCATGTGCTGAGTGCGGTAGCGAGACTTACTTTGTAGAGAACTCAGTATTTGAAAAAGGACAAACTTTTCAGCATAAATGGCGAAATAACTGATTATGAGTCGACTCATTCGTCAAGTTCAGTTGATGCTAAACAGTCAGCGCTGCCTCCTGATGTTGCTGCAGATTGATGGGCGTGTCGGGATTTGGCTTGGGGCTAGAGCCGCCTATTTTTTTGACATAGGGACATCGACTAGAATATCGTATGTGTTCAAATTTTCCAGCAGTTTGTCTTTTATGCGCGAGAGCAGAATTGGAGGAGCACAGATAGGGCGGCGTGACACAAGACAGTCGCATCATCCACAAGGGAAAACACTGTAACACGTGCAACAGGTTAGTCATAAGACTTCTCTGATATACAGAACATCTTGCTCGGCGGTGAACAGACTTAAGCACAAGTTTGACCATCCCCTATCTGGCGGGACTCAGTGCACGGCGCTTCAAGTCGCGTGATCGGCGCTGATCGAACCATATTTGCTCTATCTACACGATCGTTTAGTCATGCGTTTGCTTATTCGAACACGCTCATTGAAACGTAGGAAACGGGTTTTTCGCGCGGTGGGGAGTGCTGCCTAAGATCCATCGCGAGATTCATGAAAAGAGAGCTTCAGGAGCGTTCAATAGGTTTTTAGAAAGAGAAAATTTGAGAAGTCGATCCGTGTATCAGATTTTTGTGCAAATGTTGAGTCCAAAATATATTGATTCAAACGTGTTCAACTTGGAATTCAACCGTTCAGTCCCAACGAATCTATGGGAACGCTTTCTCTGTGATTTTCGCGACTCATTGACATTTTAGTACTTTGCGGAGATGGCAAACACTTTATAATTTACCAATCGCTCTCCTTCCCACGAGGTGCCGGCTTTATGAGGAAGTTATGGTCGATTAAGAAGACCCCCCACTTTTGTGAAATTTCTCGGTCCATGGCTTATAGCCGTTTGGCTCGAGTCAAAGCTGAATTACAGCTTCTGCTACGTAACAATCCTCGGGAGTTAAATGCCTTTTTAGCGGATAAAAGCTTTTTAGTCGTTGTTGAATTTCTATTCATCCTGTTTGAATTGTATTCTCCTATTTTTGCTTTATAATTTTTTATTTTATTTTGTGCGGCCGATTCGTGGTTCTGATGCATGACGCGCCGAACCGCGGCGTTTCGGTGAAAACGTTTTAGCGCTTTTCGTTCAATTCTATTTATTCCTGTTTCGATTGTATATCATTACCTTTGCTTTTATATTTTTATTTATTATTTGTTGGGCGATTTGTTCTGGTGACGGCCGCGATGCCAGCGATTCGGCGAAGTCTTGATGCGTCTTCGATACGCTCAAAATGCTGCTTTAACTGCTTTAGATTGCTATTGCTATTGCTTTTTCCTTTGCATGATTGCTATTGCTTTTTAGCCGAGCGAAAGCAAGCGATTCGTGGAAAGTTTTTTTGATGCCGTATCGATACGCATGCTTATTGTTTTTCCGGGCCGCCGAAACGCAAGCGGTTCTGGCGGAATTTTTTAGTGATGCGTATTGATTAGATCCACTAAAAACAAACGGAAAAAAGGGGGGGGTCGGTACCGACCCTCCAAAAAAGGGGGGGGGGCGCTCACTGTACAGGCTGACTACAAATCATCGATGCTGTGCCATGTTCGGTACGATTTTTTTCTTTCGGCTATAAAATTGAGGGGATCCGGCATGAAACAGCTCAACAATTAACAGGTGTGGGGGACGGCGCAATAAGTGCTAAAGGAAGCACTTGTGCGGCAATGGCTTAAATTTCGCTCTGGAGATTTCAGCCTTGAAGGTGGATCATAGCGAGTCGACTTAAAGAATATCTGAGAGGATTTTTAGGGGGATTTTGAAAGGTTGCCATCCACAGTTGAAGAGATAGGCAAAGAGGCTGGTCTTGGCAAATCACAGCTGTTGTCCGATGGTCTGGACGCATTGGGAAGGTGAAAAATCGACATTGGATGCCCAGAATCGAGTGCGGTCAGGGATGGCAGCGTCTCGAGGTTCTTTTTCATTGCTTTTGCTGCAAAAGAATTGGAGCAAAGCCGTTTATTTGAAGCGGAATTGTCATTTGAGTGATGATAAATGACCATGTAATGATAAAGGTGGAAGACGTTCGGACAGTGGTTGAATTTTGAGGCGCACGAGGTAATTTCAAGCCGCCTCCGAAATAACAAAAATTCTGTGTCTAGGTTTCTGGTGGTATCCGCTGTTGTAATCACTATAACTTTTCATACCGGCCCACATCACAAGCGGACCTACTGTAACAACGGACAATGTACTGAAAATTTGTCAGCTGCGCGAACATTATCAAAAGAAAGGGCTCGGTTTTTGTTGCATGCAACGCCCGACCGTTTCACAAATACTTATCATAATTGAAAGAATTGGGAGTGAAGTTTACTCACCACATATTCTTAGACTTTACAACGATGTCCCTTTTCGCCCCATTTTCGATTCCTTGCTGATAATACTTCATACGAATTAGAGAGGCAAAGACGCTTCGCAGATTTGTGATTTCGCGCGCCCGTTTTTTGTTTGATGGGTATTTCGGCTGATGGCGAATTGGCAAAGAGTGTGGGGTGTAGTAGAATCGGTGATTATTTGGATTAAATGCGATGAGTGGTGTTAGAAGGTTATGATGTTTAAAGTTAAAACAAAAGATAAGACTTTGGAAAACTAATAACTGTGGTGTGGTGGCCGCTCCAGAGAGGGAGTATCAGGTTTAACGAATGATCTACATTCGAATTTATCGCGGATAGCATCGTTTTAAATTGACATGTATGTTTTCAAAAGGCCATCGAGAGTTATCATCGGAGTTTCTCATAATAGATTGTCCGGTTTTTTTGTTTGAATCTCTCTGTTATTGTCCTATTATGTTCATCGATTGTCGTCCATTTAGTAATGGGCCCATATTCATAAACTAGAATTTATAGTGGGCGTTTAATAGTTCATTGTTAGTGCGAAAAAACAGAAAGGAAAAAGGGGGTCGTACGGCCCGAAAGAGGGGGTGTTAGGCTCGACAATCCCATCAATGATGTGCTGGAGGGGCGCTAAAGGAATTACGAATTTCCAGCGGCAGTAGTCTGACATCGTGGGCAGTTCTTGGCGGGGGGGGGGCCAGACACCATGAGACGGCTGGGGGGTCTGATAGTCTAATACCTATGTGTTTGGGTACCATGTTCTTTAGCCCGCTATACTTTATGTAATGAAGTTGGCGAATATTTTCAGGACATTGATTTGTCCGTGCAATTCGTTGCTCAGTATCTGCCGAGATTAGGCTAGTCGTCTAAACTCCATAATCTAAGACATTACCAACATCTAGCCGTTTCACCAACCGCACTGTTCACCTTTCAGACAGTTTCAGACTTCCCCTGCTGATAATATACTTTATTCATATAAGCCAGGCAAAAAAGACCTTCGAGATTCGTGAGATTCTCGACCACCAGTTTTCAGTTGATGGGATTTCTCGGCTGCGGCCACATTGGCAAAAGTTGCTGATTCGAATGTGCTTATTTGATTAAATCCAGAGTGTTAAGAAAGTTATACGTTTAAAAGTAAACACCCAAAACCTAAGTAATTTCCGGACAACCTAATAACACTGTGGTCGCTGATGGCCGCCTCCAGAGGGGAGTCCACCTCGGTTAACGAATTCATTGAATTTAATGCGCTATACATCGTTATTATTACCATGTATGTTTCAAAACGCCATCGAAGAAGTCATACGGTTTCTCATATACGAGTACCGTTTTTTGTTTCAATCATCTCTGTATTGTCCTATTATGTCATGACTTCAAGTCGTCCATTTAGTATGGGCACCTTCATACAAGTAGAATTCATAGTGGGCGTTTCATAGTTTCATTTAAGGCGAAAAAAACGAAAAGGCAAAAAAGGGGTGACCCGAACCCCCAAAAAAGAGGGGGTCGTACAGGCTTCGACCAAAATCCCATCGAATGCTGTGCCCTGGAGGGCGCGGCAAGGAATTACGACTTTCCGCGGCCCAGTACTCTGAACCTCGTGCAGTTTTAAGGCGGGGGGGGGGAACCACGACACATCGACAGCGGGGGTCTGATAGTCTCATACACCCTCAATGTTTGAGCGTACCATGTGTCTTTAAGCCCGCCTTACTTAGTAATGACGTTGCGAATATTTTCCAGGCATTGATTAGTCCGTGCCACATACTCGTTGCTCTAGTATCTGCAGCGACATTGTCTGTCGTCAAACCTCATATCTAGCCACTTACCCACATTTATTTCACATTATTATAATTACCAGTCGGATCGCCCGGCTAACGCCGAGCTCTCCTCTTTCTCTTTAGCACGGCTTCGCCGAGCTGGCCTGGCTTCGCCAGGCTCGCTCCATTGTAACGGAGCGTTTTCAATAGTGGGCTGCTCATACGGCGATGTACTGATCGAATCATAGCAGAGAGAGCAAGGCTTGGAGTCGTGCACTACTTAGCACAGGCTTCTATTTGCAGCAGGGGTATGGTCCGCGCCATTACGCCCATACAATACATAAACTGTAGATATAGATACAACGTGTAGTCGGCCAATACAGGGCAGTTTCAATCGCTCAGTAAAAGAGCAGATTTCGTTTCCATTACCTGCACCGAAATGCCTACCGATGTACGTTTTCCTTTTCAATTAGCATGCAATCCGCTCGCTGAAGTATAACACTAAAATGTACTATGAGCCCTTGTTATTGGTTCTAATCAATAATTCAAAGGTTAGAAGTGAAAGGTGCAATTGAACGCGTGAAGTGTCATATTATTCAGGTTTTTCGGTTCTCCTTGAATTCCCCTGAGATTCCTATTTCAGACGAAGTACATATCCCCCAGCTCGTCGACATCCGCATTATATAGTAGGATGAGTTCATTTTCTAGCGCTATATTAGAAGTGATAGCTAAAGGAAAATTTTGCACACCGAGGCTTCAATATTGGCAGTATAGTGATAAGAGATATAATAAAAAGGCCCCTCATCTTTCTTATCGATTGATAAGATTGCCTGTAACCCGTCAACAATGTCCCTGTGACTACTATATAATTTGGTAGTGTAAAGGCTCCATCACTTTGACTGAGCAACAACGACAACGTTCCTTATCTCAGCTGTTATCACGTCCTGTCACCTGCCGTTGATGTCCCCATCCCCCACTATGTCTCATTTTCTGAAATAAAGCCTAGCTGATGCTGTTTCCTGCGTCATGAGCTCGGTGACTTTACCGTTCTAACTCCCCCTGCCAAACATTATCAGCTGATATCACTCCCTGTCTCCCATCAATAATGTCCCTGTCTCACACCCTACACCATACCTTGGAATCAACTTCCCACTGTTGCTGTGTCCCGCACTATGAACTCGGTGACCCTTCCCTTCAGACGCCTCTTATCGGATCTTATCAGCTGATATCGCTCCCTGTCACCCATCAATAATGTTCCCGTCACAGCCTCCATATCACTGCTTGGAATCAACTTCCTATAGCTACTGGGACCAGCGCTATGAATTTTGACAGACAGAGAGACGCACACACAGACGCACACACGGACATAGCCGATTATATATAGTAGGATTATTGTATTGAAATGAAAATCAATCATTGAGAATCCCCAGGCGTGTGAGAACACTCCCGCCGGTCACCAAGAATTCCCCCCCCCCCTGAGAGGATTAAATGATCTTTTTCCCAACGAAAACGACCTTTTAACGTCCTAGCGAGCTAGACATACCAGTCCGTACACCCTTCAACAACGACACGTGGCCGCACCAATTAGCAATTCACCATCGAATCAGCTATTTTCACCCAGGAGAAGCGCCTCTCAGTTTTTCTCTCTTTCAGAACTCTGAAAATCTCAGCTTCCACTGGCAAGGGAACTATTTTATTGGCAATGTGCAAGGTTTCTCTGAGATAGTGAACGTTTTGCAGTTTTGGATTTTCTTTACTCTCCCGGCCTCTTTCCACTTGACTCCCGCTAATCATCGGTGGAAAAATGTCGGAATATATCTCTGCTTCTGTTTAGTGCCCCTGTTAATATTGTCGTGAAGTGTCCTACATCAAGATAATGCGTTTTTAGACCTCCTGCGCAGTCACCCTTATTTTCACATGAACATTGCTCTTTCGCATCGATATCTCATGCGTGGACTCGCTCCGACTGGAACGATTCATAAGGGCCCTGATTTGAGCGTTTCAGACCGTTCTGTCCCGTTTTTGCCTTACTGTCGTACTACAAGCTTCGTTTTCTACCGACAAACAAATTATCGTGCCGACTGCCTTCGACAAAATATTCATAACTTGGCTTGATTCAGCGACAGAGAGTTTGAATTGAAACGTGGTACAGGGGGTGCGACGACAACATTACTGATTGCTGACACCATATTTGCACCCTCTCTTCATTTTCCCTTCCTTCCTTGATGTAGTGACCATGGCGTTGAAAAAGTCCAGAAGAGCACAGTTTGAACCTCCTCTGGGAAATCTTATCAGAGTAATTAGGGATCACTAATTCCTATAACCGTCGAGGTCACCAGTAACTCTCTTGATTTGCTGTTTTTCTCTTCAATGACATATCTTTAGAGTTTAATGTGATACGATTCCACAGCTTATATGTGTATATCTCCAATTAGTCCCATTATTTGGTGCGTGTACGTCGCCGATGTTTCTACTCAGTGTAGCTATCGACAGACTGCTTTTTTGATGGCGTTTTGGTGAGTTTCAAAACAATTTAGATTGCAAAATTTATACAACATGCCTGACACGTGAGCTCACTAAGAGGAAAAAAATTTAGTCATAAAGGTAGAACGAAAAGAAAAATTTCTCAATTTCAAAAGAGATAGGTTGCACAAGAACGCATACTCTCTTAAGCCTTTTCTGGGTAGACCTAACGAGAAAATGGTTGGCATATATTCAGTGAAAGTATTTTCAAGCCGATCTCTGGTGAGTTTCTATTCCACACCATACATAGTGGACTTTCAAACTTTTACCTGGATGCTTACTAGGCTTGACTTTAGGCTGATAGTACTTATATATCAAAAACAGGAATAGTAAGTTGGTGTTTCTTCTGGTGATTCTATACATAGTCTCCAACTGTTCGCATGTAGTAGCAAACAATGGACAGCAACGCGTGTTTCTCACCAAAAACGAGCTAAGAGTTTGCAGTAGAGTTGTGTGTATATTGGCAACACCATTGAGAGGCGAACTAAATGAAATCTATTCCAGCTCGATTACTGTAGTGTGCATTCTGATTATTTTACTTATGGGGCTTCGCATGAGTAATCTGTCAACGTGACAGCCTCTGATATAAAAGTGCGGCGGCGATGAAAATTTTCAGACTGAGTTGTTTCTCAAAAAATCTCATTAGTCATCCTTTAATTTTATTTAGTGATCTGTACTGAAAACTGCACAGATGGTGTTAGTAATAGAGTTATTTTTACAATGCGAGAAAATTAGGAGTATTTATCGATCTTTGATTCTTATAAGCCTTTCGGTTGTGCTTGGTTATTTCAGCACAATGATCGTAGTTTCAGCGAAGGAATTCTCACATCTAAAGATTGAAATGACCTACCCGAGTCTTTTCTCAAGACTATTCGCTAGTTTATCGACTTCTGTCAACTTCTTCACTTATTACGGCATCAGGTTAGATACCCATTCAATTTCTTAGAGCGTCCTCCAACTTAGCATCTCATTTGAATGCAAGATTTGACAGAAATAATGGGCAACGTGCGAGCAACACCCGTAACTAGTACATTCAGCCACCCGTTCGTCTAACTACGCCAGCATGCATAGATGAAAACCGCCCAAAAGATAAAGGAAAGCGCGATCAAAAGCTGAGCTACTATATCAAGTGAGCGTCGAAAGTGTGCCGACTCGAATTGACATGGTGCCAGACCAGTGTTGCGTTTAGCGCATGTTTTCCAAATGTGGAGGCGTGGATGCGAAAGATAGAAAGAGAATAGAAGGGAGGAAAAACTGTGGCTGAGAAGGCAAGCTCATAATAATATCTTGCACTCTACCTGAGTCTTTTCTCAAGACTTATTCGCTAGTTATCGGACTTTTCATGTCAACTTCTTCACTTTATTACGGCATCAGTTAGATACCCAATTCAATTCTTAGAGCCTCCTCCAACACTTAGCATGCTCATTTGCATGCCAAGATTTCGACAGAAAATAATGAGCAAACGTCGAGAAACCAACCCCGTACTAGTACATTTCAGCACCCGTTCGTCTAAAACTACGCCAGCCATGCGATGATGAAAACCGCCCAAAAGATAAAGGAAAGCGCGATCAAAAGCTGAGCTACTATATCAAGTGAGCGTCGAAAGTGTGCCGACTCGAATTGACATGGTGCCAGACCAGTGTTGCGTTTAGCGCATGTTTTCCAAATGTGGAGGCGTGGATGCGAAAGATAGAAAGAGAATAGAAGGGAGGAAAAACTGTGGCTGAGAAGGCAAGCTCATAATAATATCTTGCACAGGAAAGCGCGGTAAATGAAACCAGGCGAGACCAACAAGCATAGAGGCTAGGCCACTGTCGACCTTACCCGCGAGACCAACATTTCTACTGATACGTTCACGATGTTGTGCCCAAAAAAATGGTCAGCAGCGTGTGTAGCCGCTCTCCTCACCATTCTGCTTTTCATGGGAACCATTTTGTGTGGTGCTCCAATTCCTTACAGAACCACAAACCTGAAACTGACTTGATGCCTACAGCAAAAATGTCTTTTGGGGATGACATCTTGAAGGACCCTGAAAACTGACGCTGACCATATAAGGAATACCGGAGGTCTCGCACTAGGCCAAAAGTCACAAGCTTCGGAAGAATGCAAATGAGAAGCCGTTTAACTCATGTCATGAGGAGTTACGTGTGGCCAAGCGGAGGACCATCGCGGAAATGTTTTCGGATTGTGGCTTTTCAGCGTCCCCGCTTGAGTGCAAACTTCGCAATGAGCCAGAGAAAAGTTCGTAGGTAACCGGTTCAGAAACCGGAGTGCATGTGTTAGTTGACTTGGTTGACTCGTCCGTAAGGAAAAAGGAGAAAAGCCAAATAATAATAAAGTAAAGAAGAATAAGGAAAATAACAAGGAAAAAATACGAGAGGGAGCCGTCAGAACGCTGCTCCGAATAAATAATAAGGAAAAAATACGAGAGGGAGCCGTCAGAACGCTGCTCCGAATAAGAGTTACTTGTGCCAAGAGGAGGAAAATGAACGATGGAGATATTGGATGAGAGGTCAAAGAAAGCAGCGAGAGAGCATACAAATAAGAACGACAGCAGATGAGACAACTATCAAAGGCGAAACAAGTGAGTAGCATTGTGCTTTACCACCGCTACCTTAATCTCTGAAGTGAACTTATGCAAGGTCATTCGTTACGGTTCACACTACTTCGTTCTATTCAGAGCTTGGATAATTGTAAGTGATCGTGAGCACTGTCTTTGAAAACAGAACCGTGACTATCCATGGGTATTCCCTATGCCTCAACTAGCAGAGCGGCAGAGAATGGTGCCGCAAGACTACAAGAACTCCATAATTACCCATCACAAGGCCATCTAATTATTCGATGCTATTTCGCCGAAAAGGAAATTTTCGCCTGGGTTTAGTCGATCGTATCTGCCAAACCTGTAGCTGTGCGACTTCAACTATCTAAATCACTTTCAAAGAAGAACGCCACGAAATTTGTCGATCTCACTCAATTCGCGAGCATCCTGTCTGCACTTTGTAAGAGATATCTCGATGTCCAGCAGTTCCCAGATGCTTGGAGCTAATCGTTGTGAACGGTGGAATCTGCACAATACCAAAAATTTACTGCTTATCTGTTCTTCTCTTCGTTTTATCCAACTAAAACCTTCCACGTTTTCGAAAGAAATGACCTAATAGTCACTGCACTTGAATCAGAGAGATACCGCCACTGTTACTTTTACTGGGTCCGTCTCAGAAGATAAAAAATCGGACCATATCGTTGATTAGTTTCTCGGAGCCGAAGCTGTGCATATAGGCCAATCTCTTTCGTAAATGTTGCGACGATTTTGAATATTTCAGAGCGAGGGCATTTCCCGAATTAGCAAGAGAATGAGAGCCATCATTAAAGGCAATAGGCACAACAAATATGACGTATAGGACTAAAAGCCTAGCAGACCGTATTCGGCACCTCTGAATCGCTGCGTGATGCCTTTCCCAAGGACGGTCCTCGTATGGCGCGGTAACAGTTGAACCGAGCAGCATCCGCGCCCGCCCGCCCGTAAATGCCCGACCAACCCTAGTGCTCGTATCGCTTCAAGTGCGAGGTAAAATATGAGGTAGCGTTGATATGAAGCGGCTGCGGTGTTGCATGGATATGTTAGAACATACGTGCGGGCGTACCTACCGTAACGGTTATTGACACGATTCCAACAGGAAACTCGTCCGTAGCTGAATTCTGAATCGTGTAGAACAAGGAATTTTTCTCGCCGATTTTGACCGTTTCACTTTGCTTTCGCCATTTCCTACTATTTAACATCCCTGCTACCATTGTAGACAGAATAGCAAATTATCGCGCCAATCGCCTCCAATGTGCGGATAACGCGTTACGTGACACGCAGTGTGCGACAAAAGAAAATATTAGTCGTTATTAATACTGTCAAAGCGACAGCTATTTGAATGAAAAGTGATGGTGAGACTTCGAATCTACATCTTTTATCGAATTTCAACGCATAGAGCGCAACTGTATGCTCCAACAGTACCGTGCAAACTGGTATACAGAAAAAACTTTTTCTTCTATTGAGACAGCTGCAGGCACAAGCCAACACCTTCTTTTTCGTTAAGTTTACTGAATCTATTTTTCCGCCATGAGTAGAGTTCTAAAAGTACGCATTTCAGCAAAGAGTATGAAATATTCGACAAACTGTTAAGTATCGATCGCCTGGGAAAAGCGTGCTGCAACGAACACCACAGCAATGTTGGGCAGAAGGCATGAGATCATCAGCTCGATCAACAGGTAAAATTTCAGTAAGCAATATGGGATAATCGAACTGCCAGAATATTGTTGCATTGCTCGATACTTGTTACTTCAATAAACAGATGGAATCCACGTGCCAAGCACTCAATTATCAGCCCACTCCGGACGCTCTGAGGCTAAAAATTTTGCATTTCTAGTCACACATGACAGATGCACACATAGACACATACATACACACATGCTTAGACACTCAAACATGCATAGGCATGCAAACTCATACACAAAGACAAGACAGACTTATCGAGGACTGTATATAATAGGATTTGACTCACTTCTCGCCTTCTGTCTTGAGGCTATCATTCGGCAGACTAACTGCAGATTGGCGGATCGGATATTTTTCGAATTAAAATGTTATCATAATCGCCGTATAAAAACTGCCTTAAGGGCCTGTCGGCAAATGTGCTCTTACGCAATTGAAGGAAGCAGGCGCGCCTATTTAATAGTCAAATGGCTCGGCTGCCACTCAAGCTTCTTTCCCGCACTCGCGAATTCAAAGACAACTGTATGTGGGTTGGAGCGCAACATCCTGTGCTGTGAAGATCCACTCTCCATCTCTAGTGGTGATACTTAGGAGAAGGTCCGAAAAGCGTCGAGGATTGGTAAAAAAATAATGAGCAACCATAGTGCTCGTTCCGAATTATCTTTATTTTTTACCGTTTGAATTTTGAGCCTATGGCTTTCCATGAAAACTCAAGCAACATATGTATCAGAAACCGATGTTTTATAGAAGGTAGACTTTTTAAAATTCAGGGCAGTTTTGCATAACAGAATCCGTTCTGTGAACCTACGAAATATTTGGGGTTTCCTTCCTACAAAGTTCCTTCAACCGAATACTAGAAGGTGCTAAGGAAACAGAGAAATTCTTAGCTCAGCATTAGTTTTCTTCCATTGAGAAGAATGCAAATATACAGCGAAAAAACACAAACCGTAGAAAGTTGGGGAGCGCACTGAGCATCTTAACACATTCCGGACCGATGCCTATTTCGCGTGCCATTCACGTGTGACCGCGGCCTTTTTCGATGCGGGGCTGGCGTGACGCATATGGTGTGTCATGTGGCCACACGGGGCAGATTTTAGACGCGATGCCAATTACGAATATAGCATTCATTTTTGGCGCTGGCGCCATCCAGCTCCACTGGGCGCCTATTTGGCATCACGACCACTTTTAACGAAATTGATGTGACTTTGCAGTTAGGGGTATTCAGGGATCGAACACGAATATGACATTCACTGTTGGCGCTGGCACCACTTGGCGCCACTGGGCGCCTATTGAGCGCAACGATCGTTCCCAACGAAATTGTTTGCATTTGGGGTATTGATGGGTGGCGATCCTGAATATGACATCCATTTTGAGCGCCGACGCCATTTGACTCCACCATGCGCCAGTTTGCAGCGGCTCTCTTGAAAAATATCGCATAAGTTGTGATTTGGTTTTTCTATTGATATGTGAAATATGAAAGAATTTATTGGTGAAACACGCTCTACAATAACAAAACTTCAGCTTCATCTTCAACAATTCATTGCGTGGAGAAACGTTCTGACAAGCAAATGGTTTTTTCTCATTCCAAAGAGTTCCTAACGATAATCTATCTCCTACAGTTGTTCTCTAAACGACTTTACAGTACTGCGGTACTTTAGGTTCAATCTTGTGTACACGATCGGTGTTTCTCCTGTGAGCACTCTAAGCAGAAAAATCTGCCACATGCGCTGCAATGTGTATCTGTCCAATTGCATCGAGCCGCCGCATACTTGGAGTAATATTGCTTGTCTTCTTTTGGCTTGGCTTGTCATCTTTTGGTAGCAGATTGTGCACCTTCTTCTAGCTTGTGGTCTTGGTCCTGGTAAATGTACAAGCTCGTTTTTTCGAGCAGGGGCGCGTGGCTGAATGGTTTTTTGTTGTAGATATTCAACTAGCTGGCGTTCGAATTCATGCAAAGGCATTTTAGTCTTGATGATGTTGGAACGTTTCCACGCGCTTACTAGAGTCGTTTGAGTGATCAGATGAATCGCCAGTCTGAGATACCGTTTCGTGGTCTTGCGAACGAAAGGAATATATGCCGCCATCTGGTCTGACAAGGCTTCTACTTGATTGTATTCCTCTACGACATGCGGCTTGTTGTTGATACTACAGGTCAGAACGTCCCTTTCGTCCTTCCACTTAACACGGTGATGCCTGTTTAATTTTGTTGAGCGACTTGCGATAAAGCGGACGCTATAAGGTTTGCCAAAATCACGATCGGGACAGTGGGTTACCTCAGCGGATTAGTCTGTCAGATTGTTTTATTTGCGATGCATTTATATAGCATGACGGTCCTATGAATCGGTCATACTTCAGAAAAAATATTTTAGAAATAAACTATCGGAGCTTTTCATGGCCCAACCATACACAGGAATTTGTATCCCTACAAGGATATGTAACAACTAACAGAATTGATGCAGCAGTCAAAATATAAAAAAAATTTAGCCTCTGAAGATCATGACACCACCATGTGTGTCACGCGGGGACAGGGAGCAGACAAGTATGACACACCATGTGTGTCACGCGGTCAGTAATGTTTTAAAGACAGTTGGCACGATAAATCCCCTAAGACGACTAGGATCAATACTCCTGACAGGATAAAATTCCGCGACCCGGGAGGCCCTGCATAGCGGTTTTCCCCGAGGAAAGTGCCCTTATAAGAGCCCTATCAAACCTCAACTTCACGTCCCAAATGCCCGCCACGGCCGCCCACCCGTAAATGGACGACCGTTCTTGAGGCTCGTATTCGTTCATTTGCAGAGCAAATTATGAAGCGAAGCGATTGTTATGAAGAAGTGATGCTGCATGCATACATGGGCACACATCTTCATCTTCTTCTTATTGTTCAGCATTTGTTCCGCTCCGTAGCGGGGTCCGCTCTCCTGATTTTGTTTCGCCATTTATTCCGATCGAATGGCTGATCAGGGTGAGCAGCAACTATCTTTAAATCCGCGTGCAGCGTGTTAAGTCAACGTTCCCTGGGGCGTCCTCTGGTCGTTTGCCGAGCATCTCGAGCTGGAGACCAGATTTGCAGATGGTGTCCGCTTTTGCGCGAAGTACGTGGCCATACCATCGGAGACGAGATTCTTGCATTTTATCAACTATGGAAGCTACGCCAAACTTCTTGCGTACGTTATCGTTGCAAATCCGATCCATGCGAGTGACACCGGCCGTCCAACGTAGCATTTTCATCTCCATCACACTAAGGCGGGCTTCTTCCTTGGTTGCAGGCCAGCAATCAGCCCCATACAACGCTACTGGTCTGACTACAGTTCTATAAATCTTCGATTTGATTGCTCCGGTATGGTCTTGTCACACAGAACTCCAGTCACCGAGCGCCATTTTGCCCATGCTGCACTCACACGACAGTTCACCTCTGAGGTCAGACTGCCATCGGACACAATTTTTATCCAAGACACTTGAAAACTCTTGTGCATGTGAGCTCGATGCTATTGATCCTAATGGAATCGGACTCATTTGCATCGGTCGTCAAGTACTCGGATTTCTTGATGTTCAACTTCAGTCCGAATTTTATCAGACCAAGCTCACACCTGCTGCTCGAGTTCGTTCTTATCTTCACTGGCCAGCACCACATAATCCGCGTAGAGGAGCGTCCATTACTCGGTTTCTGGAGATCTCGCGAGATTGCATCCAAAACGACCACGAAATGGAGTGGAGAGACCGCAGAGCCTTGATGAACTCCGAACGTGATGGGAAAGTCCTGCGAAGTGCCTGATGGTCCATGCACGCGGCTCTTTGAGCTGGTAACCCACTCAGTAAGCTCTTCCGGAACGCCGTGTTGCCCCAAGGCGTGCCATATAGCTCCACGCAGAACACGGTTGAATGCCTTTTCTAGGTCCAGAAAAGCTAGATGCAGTGGTACTTGCTTCTCACGATGTCTCTAACAGAAGTCGCGCGGCATGTATGGCGTCGATGGTACTACAGCCTGCCACAAAGCCGCACTGATTGATAGAAACTAGACGATTCCGCGAATACGACTGTCATAACAC
This sequence comes from Cooperia oncophora, assembly GCA_036418165.1. Taxonomy (NCBI): domain Eukaryota; kingdom Metazoa; phylum Nematoda; class Chromadorea; order Rhabditida; family Trichostrongylidae; genus Cooperia; species Cooperia oncophora. Next base: position 29,445 of record MU949972.1, read on the forward strand.
GCTCAAAGATTTTCATACTGTGTGACAGCAGGCGAACTGGACGGTAGTTCGAGCATTCTGCAGGGCTGCCCTTCTTCTTCCGAATCGGAATCACGCTCTGTTGTCAGTGCTTGGGCGTCCTCTTCTCAGCAACAACCTGATTGAAGAAATCCGTCAACCATTGTGCAGGGTACCAGCACCAGGGCACATCATTGGTTGGGGATTTCAGTCGAGTCTGTACGACCCCCCTTTTTTGGGAGTTGGTACGACCCCCCCCCCCGAGCCCTCTTCTGTCCTTCCTCATCGTCGAGCCGTCGAGCGGGGCAAATAGCACATGTGAAACAGGAAAATCACCGACAATAAAGCGAGAAAAATCAGCTATCAAAATAAATTTTTCCCAGCCCAAATACGACCCCCTCTCCTGGCGGCCAAATACGACCCTGGGGATTTCCCAACAACGATGTATCCTGGCGAGAACGCAGCCGCAGCTGCCTTCAACTGAAGTGCGCAGTCATTCCATCGCGAGGATACGGGGTACATCTGTGGTAACGGAATTATACAAGGAAAGGGCCTTTTTTTAATAAACAACTTTCCATTTCGAAGTTTATTCCAGCGTGGATATTTTTTGATAACAGTTCATGGAATTCCTTGTTTACAAGACAATTTACAAGTTGGTTGCCGCAGTTCTTCAGAAAGTCGAGAGAGGAGTAGAGCTACAATTCACCGGCGACACATGGTACTTTTCCAGAGCAACTGCCTAACGATTAGACTCACTAGTCCAACGCTGAAACTTCACACCCAGGGTACAGCATTTGATGTGTGAGATGGCGATTTCAGTACGACCCTCCCTTCTCCGGCTCTATTTGCTTTGGAAAGAGGGATTAGTTACGTAACGACTCGCATGCGTTTGCGACCGCGTTATGATTCCGTGGCAGACGCGGTTTAGCAGATCTGTGGGCCAGGTGGAAATCGCCGGCTTACTCTGGGGTGGTTGTTCTTACAGGTATGTGACTTTTGAAAAACCGGAGGCGGCAAGTTGAAGCAATCTTTCCGACGAGAATACTTCATTGAAACGCAACAGTTCGCAAAACTGAAAACACCAACAGAACACCCAATATTTCCTCTTCCAACAAACTCTTCAGTTTTCTGAAGACCCGCATTTCAGAAGATATCTCAGATGGGTCACGCTGGGCGGCATCCTACCCACAAAAGCTGTGCCATTGTAAGATTTGCGAACTTTAATATCAGAACAGTGCCTGAATCAGTGCCTTCAAAACACATATTCCCGTAATGCTGAGTCGAAGCATCATTCGGTTATCATCAATCAGTTTAGTCTGAGGGTGCGCCTTGCATTACGCTTCTTCGCAGAGGTGGTGGAAGAGCTTCCTTCTGATTTTAGGTGATTTGGACATGTTGCTTAAAGACAAAGCCCGCGCTCATTTGCCGTCTTAGATAGTGAATTTAGGCTTCGCATAAAAAGGACAAGGTTTAGAGTAAAACAATAATGAAGGAAAAAGCAGAGAAAACATGCCCAGTGACCTAAATAGGACCCCGTTACAATACTAGTTTATACGTGCATACGATGGGGAAACAGCGCTTATGGACGAGCGTTCCACGTTATTGGCTCGCTGCCAGAAATAGGTGTGGCGTCACGTTTGGAGGACGGCCCTTTAATATTCCTATTTTTTCAGTGAATTCATCGTAACATTATCGTAACATTACGTTTCTTTGTTCTTTTTTTGTTTGTTTTGCTTTTCAAATCTAAAATGTTGATGTTTTCTTCCAACATTTCGTGCACTTTTGCAATACGATACTTTTTGCAGTACATTTCCAGTTTTACCACTCCGCGCGCTCAGCTGATTCAATACAACCCTACGTTCGTACAAATAACGAAACCGCTTAGATTTTCATGCTTTTCTCGTCCCACAACTTGCTTTTTCACTGAAGGGCGGCGCTTGGGAGGCGGAGTCACTGGAAAAAAGGAGGAACCACTAGACTCATTTTGCCTTATAGCGACCCTCCCCTGCAATTTTTTGCCGCGAAAACGGTACAGGGTTGTTCGTCGCGGACCGCACTATCCTCCCGATGCCATATTTTCATCTTTGATACTTGATCGCGGACCGTTCTTTTAAAGTTTGGAAAGGTCGATAAGCATGAATCTATCGGAGATGTAACTATCGATATTGCTAATGGATTGTTTTAGTATTTTGTAGTCTTCCTTACACCCGGGTCCTCTGCTGCTTTCCGTCCGCCCCATCCATTTTAGCGATGACACTTTTGTGCTATATGGCGCTCACCGACCTTGCGTTTACGACGACCCCCCCCCTTCTCCCTCGATGAGTTTCGCACAACGACGCTGTACCCTGACCAGCACCGTGCCTTCCACAAGTCGGCTGCCACATCGTCAGGTCATGTTGCTTTGCCTGACTTCATCTCTCCAAGAGCTGCCTTCGTCTTTTCTACGGTTACTTTCTATACGGGACCGTATACTGGGGGGACGAAGGGGATGGCCGGGTGCGCATACTCTACGGTTCAAATATTCCCGAAGAAGTCGTGCCATTTCCTCAGCACCTCTTTCGGTCCATCAGAAGGCGGCCATGCTCGTCGTTAACGAAAGGAAATTTCTCGATATCTTCGGTCTGACGATGCCGAGCCTTGGCAAGTCGGTAGAGGTGTTGCTCACCATCACCTGAATCGAGTTCCTCACTGACATCTTTCGAACTGGGCAGCCTTCGCTGCAGCCACAGCGTTCTACATTCTTCGCTTCTCTGTACTTACGCCTAGCTACTAGCTGAATTGTCGGCAAGAATTTCGTGGTAGCGTCTCTTTTTATTGCGAACCTTTTCTTTGACAGTATCGGTCCATAACCACGGCTGTTTATCGATTCTACACCTTCCCGGCTTCGTGACGCCAAGTTCGGAACGAGCGGCCTCATGTATAGCCTCAGAAGCAGAAGCAGAAGCTTTTCCAGGTCTCATCGGCAGTCGTGACGGTGGAAAGTCGTATACGAGAGATTACAGCTGCATCCTTTTCTTTCAAGCGCCACCATTTAATCCTCTCGGGACCACATCGCTCGACCCGTTTGGACCGGAGCTTTGCGCTCTTTAGAGTGCAGATCAGTTGGCGATGTTATGTGGCAACTGTTTCGTACGGCACGGTCTTCGCGTCCGAGGTGAGCCCTTGGTCGCGGTTTCTAACAAGGATAAAGTCATTATAGTGTGATAGCATTGGTTTACACTTGTTCTAATGATAACAAATTCTATGAAACTGTGGTATTATTTTCAAATGTTAATTTTTGTTTACTTTTCTATCTAATCATTTGTTTATTATTTTTTATTATAAATTTCATGTTGTTATTGTTTTAATTGATTTCAAGGAAGTAGTCTAGTTTCGGTTTCGCACGTGCCTTTAGACGGAAACTAGAAAGCTTGGTATCCTCCCCCCGTGAACACAGATAGACTTTATCTGCCAGAACACAGATAAAGTCTATCTGCGTTCTGGCACTCCCACTGTGGAAGCTGATAAGGTGGGATTGATCGTTGGTGGTTTTTGGTTTGCCACACAGAAGAGCTTCAAATCCTCGACCGAAGTCCCTTGCCTTGCAACTGGACCATCTTGTTTCCTGCACAGCACACAGGTCTATACGCCTGTGCTTCAGTGCCTCTGCCAGCTCACATGAGGGCCCCGTCAGCGTCCCAATATTTAACGTTGCTACGCGGTCTTCTCTACGTTGCGCGACTTTCGGACTAGCCTGGTTGCCCCGATGCCGTTCGTGCTCAGGGACCCTCGCATACTTTCCACACTCGACGGACCATACGAGTGCCCGTCGGCTCCCGTAGCATTGATTCGGAATTCATATAGCATACTGAACATTGGTGATGTGACTTGGGTGTTCGTAGGCCGGCCCGTCACGAAGGCCTGTCACCCGCTTTTAAGTGTCCGCGTTCGGCTCAGCCCGCAGAAGCGGGCGGTTCCCAGTGGCAGCACGTGGGAGAGCGGACTTTACCACCATACATGGGTACACATATGCAGCCGTATCTTCAGTAGCGGTAATTGGTAAGATGCCTACGGGAAACTTGTCCGAAATACAAGTCACTGAGAATGGAGGCTTTTTCTTCGCGAGATGTTGACCGTTTCACTCCGTTCTTTCTCCTTTTCCCCACTATACAGCGCCTTACTAGCATTCTAGTGGTAAGTAGAAAACCATCGTGCCAACTGCCTTTAGTAAAAACACACGGTACGCTCAAACACATTGAGGGTGTATGAGACTATCAGCCCCCCAGCTGTCGACGTGTCGTGGTCCCCCCGCTCAAAACTGCACGGGGTCAGAGTACGGGACCGTGGAAAAGTCGTAATCCCTTGCTACGCTTTTCCCCGTTTTTGCAAGCTCACGTTTTTATTAACACCGTCTGCGCGGCGCGGTCGCGTGCAGCTATCCTGGCTTTTTGCCAAGTCCTGTAATTGCGCTTTGGAATACAAGTACAACGCATTTTCTTTATGCGGACAACATTTTAGGTGCTGCAAAATAAGGACCGAAGATGATGACGAGGGCTAGAACTTAATCAATCTGGATCAACTGTGGTGCTTCTGCAATGTCCTCAGAGGCCGCGCATTACCACAGAACATGACAATAAAAACGGACAACATGACAATAAAACATGGCAATACAAGCAAAACGCAATTTTCTAACATTTGAGGTATTGCTCATGCTTCAAAGCCCGAATAGAAGGTGATGAAGATGACAAAGGCTAGAAATGAAGAACAACGAATGTAGATGTAAATAAAACATAATTGAAAAAACTAAGCAAATTAATTAAAATCGCGTGTGCATTCCTGCGATCCGGCTCGAATCTGGCTCTAAAGCTATAGAAATACTTCAAACTAACGAGTGGGACGCTCAGGCCGTTTTTATTGTCATGTTGTATGGTAATGCGCGGCCTCTGAGGGATATTGCAGAAGCAGCACAGTTGCTCTAGAGTTCTAGCCCTCGTCGTCATCTTCGGTTCTTATTTTGCAGCACCTAAAATGTTATCCGCATAAAGAATTTGCGTTGTACTTGTATTCCAAAGCGCAGTTACAGGACTTGGCAAAAAGCCAAGAGAGCTGCACGCGACCGCGCCGCATGGATGGTGTTAGTGAAAACGTGAGTTTGCGAAACTGGCGGTGTAGCAAGGAATTACGACTGTCCCACGGCCCTGTACTCTGACCCCGTGCAGTTTTGGGCGGGGACCACGACACATCGACAGCTGGGGGGCTGGTAGTCTCACACACCCTCAATGTGTCTAGGCGCACCATGTGTCTTTAAGGGAGGAGTACGGACTCGAACAAAACCCTCATCGCTTGATGTGCCCTGGCTGGAAAATCACCCAACAAGTTAGAATGTGGTTAGAGTTAGAATGTGGGATACGATAACTGGTTCTCGGTCCGCCATATAATCAAGCTGACCCCTTCTACTGTGGTTCCGGATTTACTTGATTCTGTCAATCTCAATACTCTGTAACACTGGAGATTGAGAGAACCCATGAAAAACAGGGCAAACCCTAGGCTGGGGAATCCATCGCGGAGGGAGCCGTGTTTGGTCGTTGGAGAGAAGGGGTCGAATTTGAATTCATGGCAGTGTTTTGGATAGTCGTTTTTCCTGTTATATGGGCGCGATCCACATCGCTGGAAGATCCAATAAGGGGGATCGTATCTGCTTCGTCGTCGGAAAGGAAAGTACGAAAGAAATGTGCCGCTTTCTACCGTTTGGTTGCTGACTTTTCGCGGTTCTCCTGTTTCTACGGTGTTCTACCGAGCCGCCAGCACGACGGTGAATATTTCGTGGAAAATTGGAAAATTTTGAGGAATTTCGATAACAGTGGTAGGAAGCTTTGCAAAGTAAGCAAGGGAGGCAAGGCAAGAGGTAGGATGAGGAGAGGTGGGCGTAGCAGTGGACAAAATTAAGAATGGAAGGAGATAGTATTATCCAAAAGTTTTCCCTGGCAGGAGACGTGCTCTGATGAGAAAGATCCGATAGGTAGCCGATTTATACCACCAGGTGGAGAATCGGAGAGTTGCAGTTCACACGACCGAACCTCATTGAGCAGGATTCTTATCTACTCGTCCTACCCCTATTCACCGCTTTCTCACTCCACGATTCCTCGATTCTGTGGCGTCGCTAATGGTAATTTTTATAATAAGAAGATAAGCGATCCCTCAGCGTGCATTCTGATTAGGAAATTATTTACAGTGACAGTCAAGACATTTTGTAGGCATGCGCGGTTTTTTCGCTAAGAAGGTGTTATCTCACAGTTGGTTTGCTGACTTGTGGGGCTTTGGTTATCTTTTTTTATCGTTTATATATAACCAGTCGGCTCGCCGGCTAACGCCGGCGCGCCCCCTTCTGATACGGCCCAGCTGCACCGGGCGGGCGCGGCTTCGCCGCGCGTATTTTCTTTTACATATTTCTAGACTCAACTGATATCCGCCTTTTGTTCTGTACTCCTTGCTGCTTTGTGCTTTTTTCCAGTGTCTGGAGTGCTCTGAAACTACTTCACAGATTTTTCGTCTGATTCCCGCCCACCTCAGAGCAGGCCACAATTTTTGTGCCCCGCAATCTCCACCGACGACCCTCCGCCAACAATATATATATACCCCACATTTCTCAATCGGTGACCCTTTGCTGACCTAAATTAGTTAAGGTAGTGTGACTCCTACGAACGGTTACCTCTGTGATCGAAAGGATTGGTAACACAACAGTTTATTAGGAAAACAACGAACATTTATACCACAAAGGAAAAACAAATCACTAGCGCTTGATTCGCCAAGATTCGTCTTGGCCTCGACCTGAAATCTGAAGAGGATAGGGTACTTACCGGGGTCGACGGTGACTGTGAATGGCGAAGCGGGTAGGCCACCAGCGGAGAGCGGACACACACGAAGAAGTGAACTCACTCCCCACGGCTAGTCTCTCCTATATCATTCATACGATACGAGACGATACGATAGCTTATCTCTTCTACCCGTTCATTCTAGCATGCCCTCTTGGACTGGCTGGTGGGCTGTATGCCCGCCGGCAATCTCCTCTTTAACAAATTCACTTTATTCCGGTCTTCGGAGTGCTCTGGAACCGTTTCACAGACCTTTTTGTCTGGCTCCGCCCACCTCCGAGCAGGCTCCGCCCACAATGTTTTTGCCCCACAGTCCTCACTGGCGACCTTAGTCCACTTTTTTCCGGTGTCTGGAGTATTCTGGAACCGAGCTACAAAATTCCAAAATAGATACCCCTCGATTTAAGGCAAGCTCCGCCCACTGTGGGCGGGTCTCAACACACTTTGAGCGCGCCCTATATTTGCCAGATATTTACATTCTACACTGAGTTTTTTGCGACTTCCAAGCACTCTCGCGAAGCGGGTTACCGAATTTTGAGAGAAGCACCGCCCACCTTGAGTACGCTCCGCCCATTTTGGATGTGTCTGCCACAGTGCAACTCCTTACAAACCTTATTCCGAGGCAAGCATCTTGAGTACCTTTCGCCCTGGTACTTAAAAATCGTAAAAAAATGACCCCCATTAAGTATCCGACCACACCTTTTCATTTCAGTTATTCTTCTGCGCCATAGTGTGTTGTACTTAGACGACTGATATAGAGCGTTTGTCATGGTTTAATTAAATGATACGAATCTTGTCGGATTGTTCTTTAGAAGTATATGCTAGAACTATGTTGTGTTTTTTTTGAGGTCTGGTGCCGCCCTCGGCGCTCACGCTTTCGACCCGCCTGAGGCGATCCCTCAATATATGTTCGTGACTTTACATAGCCCCCTGCCCTAGCCCCCCTCATGGTAGGCGCCTCTCAGCTCCAACATTGCTTCGACTCATAGATGATCCCTGTACCGTCCACGAGCCTCATTTTTGCCCTCTTAATACATTTTTGCGTTTTGAATGTTGTGTCGGGCTAGTGTCTGGTGCAAAGCAGCAGGTCACGGTGGGCAGTACTTTTTGGCTTGTTACGGAATCTGAACTTTGGTCTTAATAGTGACAGCAGGGGCACGCTATCAGCGTGTGATAACTTCCTCGGAAATACAAGGGCTTGGATTCGGCGATCCTCTGATACGACCCCCGTCCTTCCCCGTCCTATTCACACTTTACTGGATTTTCCCCAACGTTCCTACACTTTTTTCCAGTTTTTCCCACAATTTCGCTGGTTAAGTGGTATTCTTCAATCTCCGCCTCGTTTAGTTTGTTTTTTTTGTTTGTAAAGTTTGTTTGTAAGTTTGTTTGTCTCTCCGGAAATTCGTTCGACCTGAAGAACGACTTGGAGAGGTCGGGTCAAGGTGGGTAGAGCATGAGACAAAAATAAAAAGCACACTTGACCTATGGGAAGCCCGCGCCCACAGTGAGCGGGGCACTCGCCAAGTTTGGGGTTCCGCCGAAAATAATCATAATTCGCTTCCGGAGCAGCTTAAAGATGGAGAGAAAAAA
>MU949976.1:0-10075 GCA_036418165.1 Cooperia oncophora
GGGGAACTCGTCCGAAGTTGCTCTTCGGGTCATTAAGGGCGAGGCTTTTTTCGCAGGTTTTTGACCGTTTCACTTCGTTTTTTCGCCATCTCCCCCACTATATATCGCCCTGCTAGCATTTTAGGTCCAGTACCAAATTATCGTGCCAACTGCCTCTGAGCTTGTGTTGACTAACCGCTCGTATAGCTCCGTGGTATGCGGAGTCAACTTGATACCGCGATAATAGGGGCACCCCGTCGCGTATCCCTTTTGCTTAAAATGGGGACGATTATCCTGCTTCTTCATACACTTGCCATCGTCCTCTCGGCCGTTGTATTGTTCAGGCAGGTTGGCTACCCCACTCTGTTCCCGAGTGCATTCTATGCCCTGATCGGTACCCATCGGGCCAACCGCCTCCCAACAGTCACTCTAGCTATTTCTCCACAGAGGTCCTCCCATGACCAAGTGTCAGAAATAATGCTGTTTTGCAACCGTCTTTGACGGTATGTAGCGTCCAAACAGAGAAAAATCAATGGCTATGGAACCTCGAACTACGGACCGAATACGACTTCTCAGCCCCAGCGCACAAATATGATCCTACCCTCTTCCGGAGATCTCCAACGATGATGAGCGGCTTTGGTGTGGTTGCATCGTAACAGAGTTCGCTTCAGGCAGTTGCCTAGAAGCACAAGAGGCTGATCTTTCATCGCGCATCTTTCTCCTCCAATATTCCGAGTACCTTTATTTAATCCAGACGTTTTCAAGCTATCTTCATGACGTTCACCACTACACGTCAACGAAGAATGGTATTCTCTCTGCACTTCCCACGGCTTCCTTATGGTTGTCGAAACTCGCGAGCAGCTACGCCAACACTTGGCTGCAGAGGCACACCAATTGGAAGAGGAGCACTATCTGCAAAGTTTGTTTTTTTAATATGTTTTTGGGTGCTGGCCCACCTTTAGGTAAATGGAGTAATCCTAGTCGTGAGCAAAGTAGGCCTTGTCGCAAGAGTTGATTCTGTGCCAAGCTGACAGGTCGAAGGTGATAATGACAGAGACAGGGCCTATTTTGCTCCATATTGACAGGTGTATCAGGTACCCCTCGGCGGAATGGTTTTCGTTCAGACCCACGCGGGATCGACTTCTCGGAGTCCCTGGAAGGAAACGCAGAAAAGCTTACAGGTATATCTGATGTGAACCAAGGGGCGTCTGGCAATGGCGGAGGATTCAAGATCGCACCGTCAGTGGGTATACTGAAAGGTTGACGCTGGCACGAAGAATACCACCAGCTGTCGCCTAAGATGGGCCTTGATTTTTGCATCTCCAAGTATAGGCGTGTAAAGAACGATTGAAGGCTCTGGCAGTGATGGTCTACTTCAATTTCTAATCATTCAGGTGTTGAACTCGATAGCGTCGCTTGGACTTGGCGCCTTTCTTTTCGCAGCCACACTTCTGGATTCTTCGCGTGCACCGCTCGCGGTCTTGTTTCTTTGCCTGAGTATGGCGTCAGCAGGTGAATTGCACAGTCTGTGATATTTCCACTTCCTGAATCTAATTTATATTCAGCACAATAGACTAGTTAGGCTCTTAAAACTCTCATTTTTGGGGCATTTTGACTTGTTCCTCGTTGAATCGCCATTAATCGCATGCCGAATTGCAGGGCTACATACGCCTGGGTGCCAGACAGCCCTCGTTTCGTTGGCACCGGCCTACTCTGGAGCAATTACTGGTTTCACGTTCTTCTTTGTGGCTTGCTCCGGGATTGTGAATCCAATAATGACCAAATGGATCGCTAGGGTTAGTGAAAAGTTTATTGCTGGTAAAAATCTACACTCATCCAATTATGTAACGTCATCCAGACTCCCATCCGGTCAAACGCACGACCCCTCCAACCATTTTGGTATCCCTAACGAAGGAAGGATGTTGAGCCTGGCCGTTGGAAACTTGCTAATATGTGCGACCTATTAAGTCATCCCATTCAGAAGTGCCGAGACATTTAGAGAAATGGCAGAAAAGCAAAGGATAGGGCAGCGGGCTACTATACCATTTGGAGGCTAGTACCTTTAGCTATGTATCTGTGAAATTTGGCGAACCTACCCACAGAGGAAGTTCTCGAGAAATTGAAAAGAAGCCTGAGTGGTGAAAATCAGCGCCGGATTTTCAAATCAGGCGTCATAAGAGGAAAGTGCGCTGCTCAAATTCGACCTGCGCCGGACCAGTACTTGGGTGTGGTGGGAGGTTTGGTTCAGCAGCCCCAAGAAGGAAGAAAGGAAAAAATTTGTTGTCGTGGATGGTCCCATAATGTTCATCCTGCACAAGAAAAAAGGGTGGATGAAGTCAAGTGCTGAATGTCTGATCACAGAGCCTGGACCTTTGTCGAGCTTGCCCGCGAGACTGACATTCCCGCTGCAACTGCTGCCCGAGATATGTGTGATAAACTGAGGATGGCCAAGAGGGTGTGCGCAAGGGTACCTATTGGGTCATCCCATTCAAAACTGCGCCGCCTACATATAGAGGAATCGCAGAAAGTCAAAGGCGGGACATAGAGCCAGCGGGCTACGTTATATTATTTGCGAAGCTAGCTACCTTAGATGTGCTAACTGTAAATTTGAGCTACCTAAGCCCAGAGAGTCGCAGAGAAATTGAAAAGAAGCCAGAGTGGTGAAAATCAGCGCCGGTTTTTCAAATCAGACGTCATAAGAGGGAAGTGCGCTGCTCAAATTTGACCTGCGCCGCCGCCCATAGTTGGAGTAGAGGTGTTCTCAAATACACGTGGAAGCATTGGATCAGGAGCGCCGTACAAGGAAGAAAGGAAAAAATTTTGCCGTGATGTCGCATAATATCATCGACTGCACAAGAAAAGTGCGCGAGACTGACATCCCTGCTGCAATTACTGTACGTGTTATGACCGATAAACTGAGGATGGTCAAGGGGGTGTGCGCATGGGTACCCAATTTTCTTATAGAAGACGAACGCAGTACCAATTCTATGCCGTTAGCATATGTTTCTCAGCATGAGATGTCACTCACAACTGTGAAAACGCACCCAGGCCTTAGATGAAATATGGGTGGTCTCGGACCTCGAGCCGAAACTCACAATCGTCAATTTTCTATGAATGCAGATGAGAAGCCGCCCGAGTTCTACCATGAAGAGTTACGTGGGCGCAAGTGGATGATCATCATAGCCCAAGGATTGTGCTTTCAACGCTCGTATACAGAGAACAAAGCCATCACTGTCGCGTGCACCTCGGCATTCAGCATCGACAAAGGTTGCGAACCAAACAACTACAAGGAAGGCACGTTTGCCTCTCAATGAGTAGCAGCACCCGAGTAGCTGCTATTGTAGGATCCAGTGCTGGAGACACAAAACAGTACTGAGACCTGGGTTCGATCGCCTCATTCGCCCAACCTAAAGGCGTTCGTTTCCAACGTTCTGATCAGTCGAGGGTACTCTCCGACGGCAAACATCACAACGTTTTGCCATTCGCCGGAAGTGGCATCAACAGCAATTTACTCGAACCTGTCGAGAAAATGAAGGTACCAGAGAATTTCAAAGGCTTCGGGTACTGGGCAGTCATTTAAGGAAAAATCTTAGCTTAGACTACAAAAGCCCAAAATATCACTTTTCTATTGTATTTCTCCTCTTTTTTTAATCGAATAATCATCGGCATTTTTGAATGGGATGACCTATTACATAGCTGCTTCGATAGAGCCGGGAAGCTGTTCACAAGTATTGGAACCGATATCGCTGTCTCACAAGCGACTAAAAAGAAGGCAAACACCCAAATTCTTGGCCACAATAGCGTAGACCAAAGCACCCTTAGGCCATAGAGGATGCGATACCCTCTATGGCCTAAAAATGCCTTGCTGTGGGGTTCAGTTTTTTCTAGGAACGAATTTCTAGCCGAATCGAAAGTTCGGTCGAAACTTCGAAAAAAAATTGGTAAAGGACAAGTGTCCTGCAGCTGGGCTCGTGCTACTGTCAAAGAACGTTTTCCAGAATGGCTCCGTTATTGAGTGGAATATGGTGTTCTACATCTCCACTGTGATTGCTCTGTTGCCACTGATCGTATTCAACATGTGGGGTTCGGCTGAAGTGCAGTGGTGGGCAAAGAACCAGAAGATATCGACCGCATCTCAGAAGTCCGAGCCGAAGCAGACGGGACCAGATTCAGTTGCCTAGACCTTTCTAAACTGCCTTTCACACTGCCACTCGACTCACTCGCCACCATTCAGCTAACTCGTGATTGTGAACACTTGATAGTATTTTCTCGGTTCTTTTGGGAATCTTAGCAAAAAGTCTCATCACAAACGGGTTTGCTGCTATATGAATGTTGCTATTTTCTAAGTTATAGTGTGTTCGTTGATATTTAGAAGTTTTCAGTTGGAATAAATAAACAGAACAGATGTTTAGTTTTGAATATTCAATTCAATTCTCTTCTTTTCAGAAATTGGAACGAGTGAAAGAAAAAAAGTGCTTGCTCTGACCATAAGCATTATCTCTTGTGTTCAAGCAACCTCTCTTTTTGTAAATTCCCATAAGAAAAATAGGTCCATGAGCAGCACTACATTACGTAAAAGGCACTTCGTACGTTGAGGATTCCTTGCGAGCTATTATTAGGTTGGCGGGAAAGTTCTGTCACACTTTTTCGAACTCAAAATACTTGCCCATTACCTGAAGAGGGGTAACCGGTAATGTGAGCACTTATACATCAAGGAGTGGTCTTTCTATTAGTACCACTCGCTTGACTCCTGCTTCTTCTTCTGCAATATGGACAAGGATTTTATCCGCTACCATCGGCACCGACCCCTCCAGACGCTTCCTCAAACTCTTTCTTCCACCACCCTGACGCCAGCATGATAGCTGCAGATGCCAAAATAATAGTGAGATTTGGGTTACCTGTGAACCCAGCCCGAGGGAGCTTCCGGTCGTGAAGCTGTGGGTGAAGAAGCTGATTCCTTCAATCCGTACACAAAGATCTGAAGCGAGATCTGAAGCGAACCGTCGATCAGAGGGAAAAATTTGTCCGCACAGCCCCCTCATCATGATAGTGCAGCGCACTCCGTCCAAAAAAGTTCGAGCCGTACCTCATGCAATAGAGCTGGATGGCTCTCCCCTTGCACTGGTGTAGCACAGACATTGCTCCTTCTAACTGCGAGTTGCCTCCCGTACTCAATCGTTATGTGGACGAGAAAACCTCCATAACCCGAGTTCAAGTCAAGATTGAGATGGTGTCCAACTTTGCGTCGCGCCTCCCTGCATTGTGAAGCGATGGCATCTATGAGGTGCTCAAAAAGAACTTTCCCGCCTCCCTAGTATTTCTGGAAGGAACGGAGGGGATCGTTGACTTAGAGAAAGATTTCCGGTCTTCGGCCTCTTTCGGTTTCACCTGTTTCTTCCCAATATAGCTTCCCCTCGGACGTTTGTGGAGGTCGTATTTTGCAAATTCCCTGACGACGTGCTCTAGCTGCAGATGCACAGACAACGTGGTACAGCAGTATTGTTGCTCTATCGGAAGCCACAAAAATGGGCGTCCGATGAGTCAGCTGGTATTGTCACTGGCTTTCACAAGAATTTGGAGTTTGCTCAATATCAGTTCGGCAATCTCTTAAGCACCTGACCGAAAGATTCAATTTTATTCTCCAGCTTCTCTCTTCTTGCAACCTTGGCTTAGTAAGTGTTTCAGTTTTCTTGTGCCTTACGAGGTTGTTAGGTGGAACATTTATTTAAAGGCCTAACGTTTCGACTCAATCGTCGTCTTCAGAGGCCAATGTTTAAGCGGATAGGAAAATTTTCTACTAACAGCGCTCTAGTGTGGCAGCGGACCTATCCGCTTAAACGGTGGAACATGGCCTCTGAAGACGACGATTGAGTCGAAACGTTAGGCCTTTAATAAATGTTCCACCTAACAACCTCGTAAGGCACAAGAAAACTGAAACACTTTCAAATTTTATTGATCAGTAAAAAAAGAAAATCAAAGTGTTCCACGAGAAGAACCAATAACATAGGACCTTGCTACGCTGACACAGCCCCACATACATTCCATGTCCTGGAGATGGAAGGGGCGTGGCTGCATGCTTCATATGATCGTGGCAGTGGTCACACTAGTGGCATAATATTTCCTTTTTAAGACAATTGTAAGTTGGCATTCTCCAGCACAAGAAAAGATGGAAATAATACTTGGAAAACTCGTCCTACTTCATATTCGAAAGCACGCGGCCACACCCTTCCTATCTCCGGGGTATGAAGCGCATATTATCTGTTTGTCGGGCTTGAAGCACAACGTGGTAACATTAGAGGATGGAGTCGACAAGTAATCCTGCGCAAAACCACGGTAGACCCTGTCTAGTATGCAGTGAACAATAAATTGAAAAAAACTAAGTTACTTGACGACTCGACGACCGTTCAATCACTATCCTCCTCTTCCCCATCCTATTTCATTTTGCCATTTAATCTGAGGCTTCTCTGGAAGGTAGGTGTTCTAGCTAATCACTTTTGCATGGGACTTCATCGTCCATGTCACGGTACCTCTGATTTTCAAGGCGAGCTGATAGGTATAGCCAATCAGTACACTGTCACTGGAGCAGGTATGTCGTAAAACGGCCCCTTCGATGGGTCCCAGCATTTCAGTCAATAGCTCAGACTTCCTTGTTTCTTACCTCTTATTTGTTTCCCCTCTCATGGAAGGCTTACAAGGAAAGGATGGTTGGTCGAAGTGGCCATTTAAGACAAGATGTATACTCACTGATGCGTCTTCGGACGCTGATTTCAAATCTGCTTTCCATATCTGCTGAACGATTCTCTGAGCAGAGATATGCAGGAGGTTGTTGTACGGAGCACAATGGAGCTTGGTATACAAATAAGGCGTTACATGGTGTGCTTCGGTAGCCTAGTGGGTAGTATGCCGGACTCAAGTATACGAGGTCAGAGGTTCGAGTCCTTGATGGACGTGCTCTTTTGCATTGTTTCAGCAGTGCTCTCTGGAAGTTTTTAACACAGCCTAGCATGATCAGGGAACCTTGTCATGCCATGAATAGGGCTTTTCTTGGAAAACTGAACCATTCTCGCCTGTGAACACTTCTAATGATTTATTTTGCTCATATAGTGGGTACAAACAAGTTTTGTGATTCAAGAACAAATGTGATAATCCAGAACAAAGTGTTGGAAGCAAAAAAGTTTCTCGCAATGGGAACACCGGATAAAAAAATTTCCTTGCACTCTGCTGTGTTACAGGGTTCTATGACATTTGGAGGGAATGCATATTGAATAGGCGTTTCAAATTCAAAAGGGTTCGGGTCCTTCCTGGAGTTGTGGTTTTGCATTTTCTCAAAAATGCTCCCTGCACATCCTAAAAGCACTTTTGCGGGGTTAGGAGACCTGATCTTACCAAAAAATGTGTTTTTGAAGGAATGGAGCCATTCTGGAACACTCCTGAAGGATACCCTTGATTGTTGGTTCCGGCGGCATTATTCGTTACGTTGTGTTGTGCCACCAAACTGATTCCAAATGGCATGGAAGCCAGAAGTGAATGTCATGTTTGTGATCAGGGCCGTCAGTAACCAATAAGGACTGAGATTCAGCGGAAAAGTTGCATGGCTCACAGAGATTTTGATCGGCGATAGTGCCAGCGACCTTAAGGAATTCGTTGCCCATGGTTACCCCACTGTATCGAAAATAGGTCGAAATCTCAGATTTGGTTGAAACTTGCCTCTAGGGCTAATTTGAGCCCCAGAACACGAATATCACACTTGCTCGGCGTAAAAACGCTCGCCAAGGGAGTTGCAGGTCCTGCACACCCTGCCCCTCCAGAATGTGAACAAGACATTTTTATGAAAAATACCTGCAGTGATGATTTCCAGAGCACCAGACCACCTCTAATTCCAGATTTTAGCAAATTTGGGGGTTTTGGTGTGCCTCACATACATGCTGGAAATGGGTGTGACCTGGTCAAAATTCCTGCATAACTTTGTCCAGGGAATCGTTCAGCAGAAATGGAGGGCAGATTTGTAATCAGCGTTCAAGGGCCCACCGGGCAGTATACATCTCATTTCGAATGGCCACTTCGACCAACCATCCTTTCCTTGTTAGCACAACGACACGACCATGAAACTGGACTCTGACGGCTAAAGAAGTTCTCGCTGACAGACGTTTCGTAACCTTTTCGACATTGATCTATGGAAAAGTTTCTTCGTGCTTCTTCGCTGAATTTATTGAGTAGCAGACATTCATAGCTTTAACAGTTTATCGTTGTTAGTGTCACAATATCGATAACAATACAATATCACACATATACGTACTATATAGTGAAATAGACGCGTTCACAAAATGAGAACAGATTCATGCTCAAACCCGTCTTTCTGAAGATTCTAATAATACCCACGATATATAAAAAGCATCACAGCTTCATAACACAAGAGAAAATTGATGGATCAATGCTTTGAATATAGTCATTTAAAATTGAAGTAAATGGATTGCTGAGAAAAAGACAGGCAATTGAAGGCTATCGAGGTTGACCAAATGAGTAAAAATGCTTACATTGGGAGCCTGCTTCGGCAGAGAGAAGCCTTAGGCTATATAGGTAAGCAAAACTTAGAGAGGAGGGGAGACAGGGAAGAATCACGTATTTCTTAGAGTGGCCTTGAAATGTGAGTGGAATTGAGCCCCGGTACTGTAGATCCCAAGATGACGTGCCAGTGAGCTCCATTGAATAGTAAAGGAAGTTGGGAAGTAGATAGGCCATGAAGCGATGCCAGGAGATGCGCGTTCAGCCCTCTGCGTCAATGACGTAGCCTGACTAACTTCAAGAGATCGTGATGACGCGCGACGACGTGCTGTAACGCGCTGCAGTTGCCCCAGCGCTTTAATGCTATAGACGCGAACGCAGCCGCAGGCGAGAGCTGATCGGCGCCTGCTGCTTCTTATGCACTGAGAGAATATAGGACAACAAGAGGGTGAGCGCTGCATTCACACAATCTGTCACCCTCCTATTCCTCGAAACTCTTACAAGAATGAAGCGACCAATGCCGATCGACTGCTCTACCACATTGTTATAAAGCTTTGATCGGCATTGGTCGCTTGCATTGTGGCAGAGTGTGATTTCGCATCTGTAGCCTTGAGCGTTGTTACAGTTGTAGCGCGTCGGCTCGCGTTACGGCGCAAAACTGTGCGTCCACTCGCGTCATCGCGAAACTTGTATGCCTCTTTTAAAAAAAGAATTTGAGTAGTTATGAATATGTGACCCGAAGCGCGAGTTTTATATGCTTATATGTCTTTAGCCCTCAGGCCTAAGCTAACCCCTTCAACAGTGATCAACACGTTCTGACACTAGAACAGCGGATTCTTTTCAGATTCTTTTCAGTCAGGATGATAGCATTTATAGTGGACGCAATAGCATAGTTAAGGATCGTTGTGAGAAGGTTCCATCCACGTTAATCACAGGTTCCTCTTCATAACCCGTCATGTTAATATTTCACAGAATAACTAGGCAGTAGGGAAGGAATTTCAGAAAACTCCACAAAATTACAAAAATTCCTCTTCGTTGAATTTCACATGTTCGCCGGAGATTTTACGGACATATTCGCGGTGGCGGCGAACGATGTCCAAGCTCCAGTACCAGAATCCAAACAGCGCTGTGGAAATCAGGAAACCATAGACATCTTCGAGCATTTTTCTCGATGTCAACGCATAAATCGATGAGCCGAAGAAAAAGGCAATGCCAAAAACGCTGAAAACTTGCTGGTAAGTATACACTGGAAAAGTGGTGAAACGTGACTACAAGGACACTATTATCTGGCATCTCAATAATTCAAGAGAACTGATCGAGTTGAACCTTTTGCCCCTGTGGTACTGACCGATTAGAGAACTTTCTGAGAGTATCACGCTATGACGTAAAGATCGGCTTGCATTCAAGGTAAAAGGTTCAAGGCGGAGTGAGCCGTCAACGCTAAGTTTTGCAAACTGAAAATCGCCAGCAGATTGCTGCGAAACAGAGAGTTGAGAGAGTATAGAAAGTGCAAAAAAGTCGGTGTAGGAGGGCAACACCTGGGGAGAGTTCGGCATGCCTGAGGTGTGTTGATACCCCCCCCACAGTGAGGCGG
>MU949978.1:0-13791 GCA_036418165.1 Cooperia oncophora
TAAATGTCTCTGCATGAGGATAACATGGATATTGCCATTTATGGGCAAATTCTTACCTGTAGGATCCGCGACTCGGTATTATAACACTATTACAGTTTTCTCCTACAATTAGGCAAGGCTGCTGCCGAAAACTGATTTTACGTGTAAGTAAGTGATGAGATTATCAATTTGGTACTTAATTTTAGCTGTGGTGCCATTTGACTCCGATTTGCATCCACATCACTCTCCTACGGAATTCACTATGGAAATCCATACAAGGGACGTTTCGCGCTATCCTGCCGTCAGATTGCGTCAGCGCCAGAAATAAGTGTCAGAATCGTGTTCAGGACCATCAATAACCCCTATAGACGAAGAATCGCTCAAAAAAATTTTTCGACCTTTTTGGGTGTGTGTATTGGATTGTGTACACCGAGCCTCTCCACTGAAATCCTACTTTGCCTGCTATTTAACCGTCCAATTCAGATTTAGTAAACATAAAACTGACAACAAGATGCACCACTGGGAAAAGAAAAATCCAGACATCCCTCCAGGTGCATTTGGAATTTTGCAAACTTAAACGACTCTGTTCTGCGGCTGGAGGAGAATGACACCTTCGTCGGTGAGCACCCGCTAGGGGTCGACAAAGGTCCACGATGGTTGTTCACGTATTCCACATGCATCCAGACTTATAACTGCATGGAAGGACCTTTGGTGCAGCGAATTCGCGATGCGGCTGCTCGGCGGCGCGCTACGTCATCTTTACGTCACCGCCCTTGAGGGATGTAGAACTTCGGTCATAATCGTCGACCAAATGGGCCGCCTTAACCAAAGACGGTCGGAAAAAATTTTTGAGCGATTCTTCGTCTATAGGGGTTATTGATGGTCCTGAACACGATTCTGACACTTATTTCTGGCGCTGACGCAATCTGACGGCAGGATAGCGCGAAACGTCCCTTGTATGGATTTCCATAGTGAATTCCGTAGGAGAGTGATGTGGATGCAAATCGGAGTCAAATGGCACCACAGCTAAAATTAAGTACCAAATTGATAATCTCATCACTTACTTACACGTAAAAATCAGTTTTCGGCAGCAGCCTTGCCTAATTGTAGGAGAAATTGTAACAGTGTTATAATACCGACTCGCGAGATCCTACAGGTAAGATATTGCCATAATGGCGAAATATCCAATGTTATTTCCTCATGCAAGCAGACCATTTATGGAGGCGAGGGTAGCAAATACTAAAAATGCAGAAGTTGCGCACGCCGAGGGAGTCGAAACCGTCAGCACCAACCCCCCCCATAAGTTCCTGTCGGTGAGGAATCCTCCACGCTATACCATAGGCCATCCGATCGTTTGTAGCTGAACACCGCTCCCATCATTGAAGAAACCATCCCGACAAGCCGCCCAGAGGCGTTCGCTGTCAATCACGTGCCGCAAATAAGACCCCATTCGCGACTACTTTCCTCCTCGATACCTATAGTGCCTTTATAAGGACCCACTACTCAGCCACTGGTCAAAGTTGGAAGTGATTTGGAGCCCATAGAAGCTCAAAACCAGCCCGTTTCCTTACATTTCTTCTTCACTCCTTTTTTGGTATTCAAAGAGCCATTTAGGAAAAATGAACGTCAGTTTGGTAGTCCATGAACGTGCCCCTACACAATGCAAAAAACCGTTTTCAAAAAGCGCGCCATATCCTGAACGACCTCCCTGGTAAGTTTATTTACATTTTAAGTAAACCACATCCATCAAAGGCGGTTTGGCATCTTTTGACCGTAGGCATCTGAAACAACTACATAAGCGTAGTTGCAATTGTTTTCCTTTTCCTCGTTGTTCCTGTCATGGAATTTGTAATGTTTTCCTTTGAGCGATGTTTTTCACAACATTGCTCATAATATAAATGGATAAATAAATAATAATGAAGGGTTATGCATGATTAATACCGAGAAACAAGGCAACAAAGGACGCTTGCTCAAAAGCATTAAAACAGAAGACTGATCACCTTGATTCCGAAATCCTTTCAGCAAAGCATTCATAAGCAGGTACCGATGAAACTGAGGGCAAATCGAGTATCCTATCTTCTTGAGAATTTGGTATTCCACAAACAATATCACGTGCTGCACATCTTATAGCCCGTCTCTTCTCACGACTGCTGCTCATAGCGGTAAGACTGCTCTACTCCTTAAAATTTTATTAAAGTACAGTAGCGGTAGTATTTTAGGTACTCTTCACAGCTTTTAGTGCAACAATCTGCAGTTATTCGGCTTATCAGGGACACTGTGGAATCACTAATAGTCTCCCTGCAGTGCATCCAATATAGCGGCGATATACGGAGAGTAATATCGCAACCTGGATCTTTACCCACGCCAACCCATCCCCGTTTATTGTCACCTCTACCTACCTTTACAACTAATGTGACCCAATTACTATAATTTACGGCATCAGTCGAATACAATTAGACATTTTGGCTCAACAGTTCGTAACATACAGTCGCACAGCCATCCACGCTCGGTAAAAGGTTTTTATTAAAACTACAAAGTGCTACAAACTCCGTCCACACGCAATCGCTTCCATGTTCTTGAATGTGGGAAAACATCTACTGCTGGAAGACGCAAGTATATTGTTCGTGAACCAGTTCAAGAGGGTTTCGCCGGAACCAAGGGGGGGGGGGTAGAACTCCATCCATTTCGGAGCTCCTAAGATTACGGAGAAAGTTCTATTTCACCGAAAGTAAAGTAAAAGAGAAACAGAAGCAGGAACAGAGAAGACGCAAGTTCTTAGATGGGACGGTCAACACATCGGATATTTGTAAAGTCCTGTATACTCCTGCAAGTTTATAAATAGTATCAATTTCATTTTCGCGTCATTTCTCGACTTATTTAGCTTTCCGGAAAATATGGCCTCGCTAGAAATGAACTCGTAGCATTTCGCAGCTTCACAGCAGTTACTAAGGACTTACAAAATTACCCGATATGTTGACGAGAAATCACAAACTTGCCTTCCCCCTCCGCATCGCTCGGCGAACTTGCACCGAAAAATACACGTAGTGGTTTTAAACGTCCCAGGTCTCCGCATCAAAATGTGGCGTTGGGGCGCGGACACCCCACACCGCCTGTGTTACGCCCCCTCCTTACCAAACCTTAGGTGCCTCTCCTAATGCGAATGCTGCGCTCATCACCACGCTTGGAACGTTTATTTCGCTGCACTCCTTTCGCCGCGAAATACAATCCCCCTCGCCCTCCAAAACGTTAATGTCCAAATAGCCTACCTACAATAGATCCTATTTCACCTTCAACACAAGATAACCACGGTGAGAACCAAAGCACTCTTCAAGACAAGCTATTCTGAATTTTATCCACATTTATACATAAACAAAATCAATATAAACAAAGCCAACTGCGTTGACTTGAATAAAGCCAACTGCGTTGACTGATAACGGCTTGCGCACAATCAAACAAAAAAAGACTGAAATCGTCAGATGAGACAAGACGACTATAAATCAAGCCTACAACTAACCTGGCTACCACTAACCACAAGACTGACGATTATAGCCACGCTGTAAGCCTAACGTGCAAAATGCGGAAGGCACCCTTGTTAACGTGAGTGCTAGGTGTTAATGTTCATGAATGTTTCAAGCAACAAATCGAGTATCAAAAAAAAACACAGCTCAGTACATCTACGGGACCAACAAAAGGCACTATTGATCCGAGTCGACGATTTGGCTCACAGTGGAAGTCATGTCAAAGGCATGGCATTTAGAAGAGGGGACAACGTTAACGCTGCAGACAGTAACAAAAAGCTGCTTCTCGGTCGGGAAAGGGCGCAGTCACCAAGTGTGGTGGATAGGGGGGGGGTCAAAAGATTCCTCAGCAGAAATTGCGATCACCTTCATGCGAATACCGTTTGCTGAAAAGGGTTCACCTATCCATAACCTTTTTCGCTTCTAAATTCAGACGAGAATCACTAGGGCAATCGGAATTTCGCACAAGGAGCCTTCAGATGAAGTATGTGACAGGACAATCGTAATTCGCCGCGTGCGACGTCGCGCACGCAAAAGGCGATCCTTCAAGACGATGAATGGTGGCAGTAGACAATATGTAACTGAAATGGCCAAATGTCTACGATGGCGTAACATGAAATCCGGTGCTCCGATCGACAGGCTAACTCATGTCAAGAAGATGTTGCGCCCATCGCCTGCGACATCGCGGCAAATTACGATAGTCTTGACCTCTCCCCTTAGAATGACTCCACCCTCAACAGACTTGCGCCAGAGAAACTACAAAACACTAAACCTGCCATTAAAAAAGGCGAAATGAGTACAAGCTTGAGAACGAAAGGTTAGAAAAAAAAACTAGAAAACTAATCGAAATTAACAAAACTAAGTCTAATTCACGGATAATACGAGCCTACGGTCAACAAAATCATGCAAACACTCCTTAAAGAGCGTCGGTGGGTTGCCAACTCAATCGATTTCTCCATAAACAAAAGGGTCGCTCGGAATTTCTAACAATATCTACCTAATTTACACATTTTTCTTCTGTGCAAATGGATACAATGAGTCAGGAAGCGCCTGAGGGAATATCGGACGGATACCTTCCATTTTGAGCACACCCATCGCTCTCAGCAGCTGATATGTGCCAAACTCTGCTTTCATAGCTGGCGTCCAAGATTTGCTCTTACCGCGCCATTCGCCGCCCTGAAAAACTTCTCAAGTTCGTTTTCAGAAAATCTTGAGTACAAAACCAAAAAAAACACATTGAAGACGTTTTCTACGATTGCGAGTCGTGGCTGGTAGGGTCCAACTATGAATTTGGCCGCGGCTCAGCTTGGAAGGGGCACCGAATGGCACTCAGCGAAGTGTACAGGCTACCCTGTGAGAACCTGTACACTCTTGTAACTGTGGCGGTTTCGGTGGCTAACTTGTACATTTCGCAGCCTCACACGAGTTTACAGGTCTCGTCAAAACGAGACCTGTCGGTTCACACGATAAGGCAAAAGGAACTAATGAAAGCGCCAATTCCAAGCCGAGTTTGTAGATGTCAACTGACTTAAAAGCGAAGAAGATAGGAGCATCGTTCAAAACAGCTCTAATAAGGCCCTCATTCTTACAGCTAATTTTGACCATTTGTCTAGCCGGAAAAGAGAGGCGAGGAGACACTGGGATCGCGGTTGAGAGAGCCGGACAAAGGGTAAGGTAAATGGAAGATGAGCGAGCATCTATACATATAGCCAACATTGGTAGTAAGGAGAGCATCCTGTGAAAACAATAGGCTCGTACTTTCTCCGCTGGGAAGGGAGTGTATTTTAGCGGTGTTGCGGAAAGGAGTCAAGAAAATTTTCTCCAAGGTTGTAGACGGAAATGGAAAAATTGGTAGGGAGGTTTTGGGAAAGGAAGGGGGCGGGGTCTTACCGGGGCCTTCATTTAAGTGGGTGGGCGTATTGAAACCCTCCCTCTAGTGGGGTGGCGTACTTCATCACCATTCCACGCATCACGATGCTGTATCCTGCTGGTAGTTCCACCCAGATAATATCGCGAGTCCTTGCGGCACTGGTATGCTGGCGCAACGCAAAACCTAGTATTTCGACACGCCCCAGCATTCGCGAAGACTGTACTTCTTGGTGGAACCTCTAACTGACGGGAGGAGCTAGTATAGCAAATGACTGCTTCAGCGCTCTCGTTACTCACCTTCAAACGACATAACCTCTAACCGAGCTATGCCGTACAGAAAAGGAATTCCACATATCCAGTAATTAAGGAATGCGCTTTTGAGCAACCGCAACGGTTAAAGCAAATCATAGTGATCAGAGGTCACGCACTTAATAACGACCTGGCTAAAGTCTTCTGCTCCTTTTCCGCGCGAATTTACAACGCCTTGTAGCCCTCACTCATTTTTGATTATTGAACCGCGACTGATAAGAGCCAGTGTTTCAGACAGAGCACGTCCTCCCGTACAGGAAATTTTGCAAAATACGACATACCCCCTCAAATTCCCTCTGGTATGACCTCCTCCCCCCCCCCATCCTACTTGCCATCTTCCTGGATTCTCGCCAACCTTATACCACTTTTCCGAAGGAATTTTCTGTTTTCGCAAAAGACCACCGAACCCCAAAAACCAAAAAACTGGTGGGGAGAGGGTGATCATGCAAAAGTGGTAACGTTTAATGGAAGCCGAATCCTCTAGAACTGTTTCAATATTTGTTGCCAATTACCTTCATATTGGTCAAATTTTCTAGTTTCAGCGCTTCAATGAGGGCAGCTTCTCGAACAAACGCCTTCTTCATCGGAGACACTGTGACTGATTTGTAAACAAATGACACCGTATCCGTTTTCCCAGATTGAATCAATACGTCGGAGCTTCGCGTTTGAGACCTGGAATTGTGCAAAGGACCACTTACAGAAGAGGCGGCAGAAAGTCTATGAGGAAATTAAGCAAGGTAGAAACACGTGCAATATACAGGCTGTACCAACCATTTTTGGCGACTTCACTTCCTTTTCCTTCTTTGCTTCAATCAAATGAGCTAAAGGACGTGCCTGAAAAGAAAAATGATTGAAGACAAATAGTAAAGCATCCATGATGATCGATCACGGCGCCGCGAGCCTCGGGGAGGCCAGCCGGTAGTTCTGAGTCAGAGCCTAGCCGTAGGGCAATTTTTAGAGGGAAAGCTGTCTCCGGGATGGGGTGATGAGTGATTCACATCCCAAAGCTTAGCCTCTCTTGAAAACGGCTAGTCCCTTCCAAGGCACATAGAGCCGCGATCTCACTTATGAGGCTCACACTTAAAAGGCGAAAATGGGGAAGTACCACTAATTCAGCGCGCGGCTCGAACGACCGAACTTAGCCGCGGTGCGAGGTGTCGAGCAATAGGGCCCCCAATATCCAATGAGAGTTGTAGCAGCATTTATGTGTGCGTTTTTCTAAGAAAATGGAAGTGGACTGGGAGCTTTTTTTCTGAAAGAGGGAATCAGAACACCACAATCGGCCCCTCCCCTCCTCCCGCTTCCACACATTTTCATTTTAACAAAATTCACTGGTCATAATGGAAAACGAGAGGCAGAAGTCACGAATTCTGGGAGCTGTATGGGCTGCCATGGCACAGACATCATCGGCAACCTACACCTCTCACAGGACTTATAGCAACTGCTCTCCTCAGCGAATTTTATCAAAATAGAGATGGATAGGTCGGGGTGCAGCTGCCCGGTTCTTGCCTGTCCCGCAAACATTTCGTAAAGAACACACATCGAATAAGAAGGGAAAATAAAGTACAACTTTTGATAAAATCCACCTTTGAGCCTTTTCCAACGTAAAAAATTGAAGGCACAAAACTTTTCAAATCCAGTGAATCCACATCAACACAAATCTTCCTCGGATCTAACAGCAGGTAGCAGAACGCGCTCACACCAGCTAGCTGGAATTCTTCTCGGACCTGTGAACAAAGAAGTAAAGCATGGAGTATGAAAGCTGGAGCAATAGATAGAATAGACGAGATTCAGATTCCTGACTGAAAATCCACCATACCTGATCGTCAAGAGGTTTCCCTCTTTCTGCTGTGGATACGTCCAACATGGCCATTTCCAGTTGACGTGAATATCGAACTCCTTTCACGTCAGCCGCACCACGACGCATTGCAACCAACTTTTTCTCGTACATTCCACGAGTCCTAATTTCAACAATCGATATTGGCTTGAAGACTAATCTCACGTTTTGAAGAATACGTTTAGTTCAAATGAAGCAGGGGCAGACCCAAGATGGATGATTCCTCAACTACGAGAAAGTTCTGCTCAAAGGGTCTTACTCTTGTTTATAGAGCATATGAGCGCACGGTAGCGGCAATATACAAGGTTTGAAACGAGACAAAATCGAGGTTTTCCCCAAGAAAGTCATCATAGAAACCAAGTAGAACCGAGTAGAGAACAAAATGAACCTACTCGGCACTATGAATGTTGATAGAGCTGATTATCATGCTCAACCAACATCCTTTGCTGTCTGATTACCGCAGAACGCCTGGATGAGTTCATCGACGACCTTGGCTTGTTTTTTTTACTTACCCGGTTTTTACCTACCCGGCTGGAGAATCGAAGAATAAGGACATGGACCGATTTTGAAGATAGACTCCGCAATAAGCGGATGGGTGGAGACCCTCAATCAATACACCTGCCCCAATGGGGAGCGTCCAGCCCGTCTGGTACGGAAAACACGAGGGTGCGTCGAAAGAGCCCCGCTCTCTTTCTCCGCCATTCAACCCATCGTGGAGGTATTTTTGAATGTAGCGTTTTGTTTTGTGATAACTCACCTGCACACATAGGCCCCGCCACGATACCAACTTTCCTAAGCTCAGCTTTCAACTGCGCATCAGTCAGACGACGAACCTTCCGGAGCTGACCGTCGTCAACATTAGGCGATAACATAGGTTCGCCGATTTTCATCTAAAAACTCATCTCTACACGAATCTTAAAAGGTCATCCAATGAGGGAGTGGAAAAGTACCTGCTGAACTCTTTTCTGCAATTCCCTCATATCAAAGCTCTCATCGGCCGTGAGATAAGCGCTTTGGCTATCTAAAAACCATGCAGATTGGTACTACACCTCTTTCCTTCAAATTAGCTCTTTACATACCTTGAGTGCTGTCCTTTTCGCTTAACCACTTGGAAAGATCATCAGCGGGCATCTCTTCAATCGGTGGTGCTGACGGTTCAGGTCTCCGAGGGTTCAGGCGCCCTGATAGCTATCGGTGGATTCTTCACTCTTCGTCTAAACGCATTGCTCAATAAATAACCCCCTTTGTGGCAAAACGAATATACAACTAGGTACTAACTTGCAATCCTTGACAGTCGTAGGAGGGCTCTGAATGGGTTTCCGTGCCGTAGCTTGAGTCCCAGTCGGCAAATGTTGTGGTGTGTAAGCTTTGGAAGGTTGAGGAAAGCGTGGACACTGGTCTCGGTCGTACTTTATCTCAGGATCACTACTCGACCGCTTCTGACCCGATGGAACAGGCATTGTAACGATTTTCGGGAGCGCAGGTGGATGAGGATTTTTACCAGTAGCTGCTCCGAATGGATTTGGCCCTGAAACTTCCAAATTATCACATTCTCGCCATCAACTAGAGCTCTGACCACAGACTTCGGAGACAGTTTTGAAGAGAATTGGATACGAGCTTTTGTCCCAGTTGGTTTTCACCAAACTGACAGAACAATATTTGGCGCTGTTTGGCTTGGGAGCGGCATTTTGCAATCCCACCTATTCCTTTGGCTAATCCACGTTGACTGAATTTCTCACTTCGGTAAGACCTCTGAACTTCCGCCTAGCAGCAAAGAACCAAGTAGGTCACTTTGATTACAAGCATTTACAGGCCTTCATAAAGTGGACGGTAGGAGCTTTGCTGAGCACCATTTTCTGCCCCCACCAAGCCGAACTGCGCCCAGCATTGCTAAAGCAACATTGATGCAAAGTGACAGATAAATTCGTCTATTGAAACCCCTATAACAGCACTGACTTACCAGTCGAATACGGTAGTTTAGAGGACGTTGGAAGCGGCATTTTGTCGATGTCTGGATAGCCTGGGGCAGCAGAGCGAGGAAGAGTCCCCGCTGAAGAAGCCCTTTCACTAATTCGTGTGGACGAAAGTGGAACGCTTGTCGTAAAAGCACTCGTCGATGTCTCAGTAGTTGGGGGCGCTACCTGAAATACCTCCAACTGGACTCCATTTATATTGAGAATGCCGAGTTATGGGCAAAACTCTTCACCCCAGCTCACTGAACTGAGAGTGTGGCAGGCTGCGCTTATAGGGCACTCGATCGGGAAGTGTGAGGCGCGGGCACGAGCCTCGCCCGAGGCCAGAACTTTTGCTCATGACTCAGCATTCTTGTGATTAAGAAGAGCGAACTGCTGCTACAAATAGCAGTAATCACATCAGAAAACTCAACAAGATGCTGCGAATTCTGCAAGGTCACTTTATGCTAAACAGATGGCATTCGTCTCAGAGGGGTGAAATCACACGAAAAAGATTTTTAGCCAACCACAGTACCGAAAAAGATAAATATCTAGCCCGAACTTCAGAGTGAATCAATTCAATGTATGGGTGAATATGTAGTGCACGGCGACTGATAAGAAACACACCTGGCTTGCCCTTCTGCGGCCAACATTGAACGATCTCCGCACTTTTCTTCGAATGCTTCTCATGAAATTTGTATTTGTTGCTGTTCCCATTCCCGCATGACATGCGAATAACCGCCGAATAATCCCTCTCTGCTCCCTCGTGCTTTTGGCCAACATTCGCTGAAGAAACCTGCAACAGTGCATGACATATGGAGAAAATATTTACTCAGTTGTGACATGCTTTCCAAAACTTGCTGCTGCTGGTTTTTGCTACAACTCGCTATCCGAAAGCTATCACAGAAGTACTAGGCTGTGGACAAATTATTTATCACATCAGATTTCGAGTCTGTACCTCTCGATTTTCCCCTTCCCACTTTTCCCTTCCTTCTAATTATTTGAGCCCAAAAAAGGAAAATTGTTCAAATTCCCGTAAATGACTGTAAACTACCATGTATATTGGAACTACACTTGGATAATCTCACCTGATCGGACTGTAAGTACACGGCAATCGCGAAGCAAAACACGTGGAAATCCTGCTCAACGCAAATCTCGTCCTAGAGCAGGCGGGGGGGGGCAAAAATAGCCAGACTGCAATCCAGTGTACTTCTAATACTAGGATATGTGGCTAGGCTGATTTGACAGGAGATCTCCCGAGTCCAACAGGGAAGAATGGCACGTCGAAGCGGCCATTTGAAATAAGATTTATGCCGTCTGATGTGTCTTTGGGCTGTGATTATAAATGTCGTCGACATCCGTTTCGGACCTAACCCAACGAAATCACTAATGTTTTCAAGGTGAGCCTAGCCGCTCGAGGAGAGCATAGTCAGGCGCAGAAAGAATATTGCGCATCACTTTTTTTCCGAATTAAAGATAAAAACATTAATTACAATCAAGCAGCGAGTATGAGGGCTTGCATATGGAGAAACGGTCAGGACAATCGTAATTTGCCGCTACGTCGCGCGCCTTCGTGCCGCGCTTTCGTAAATCATATTAGCCTCCGTTGGAGCGTTGGAATCCATGTAGACCACGACACCGCGGGCATTTATGGCTATTTCGGTTACACATTGTGTAATGTCGCCATCTAGTACCGAGGAAAATCGTAATCTGTGGATGCACAACAGCGCGGCAAATGGCGATTGTCTTGTTATGTACCGCTGCACATGGCTTCGTGCAGGCTTCGCGACAGTAGCAATAGACAATGATACGCTACTTTTCCTGCCAGTTCTGCATGAAACCCACGAGGAGTTTGACAATGGGACAAAAGTTATATACTCTCCCATTACTACTAATGAAGATAAACTATGTGTCGAAACCGCATTCGGTGAGTCCTCAAAAGGAGCACTTCCAGGAAATGAAGCCCGTGAATTTTATAGGGAATTCCGATTACTTTTAGGTTCCCCATTATGTAATAACCCTCTAGCAAACTATAGTCCTCACCTCTGCGTATTTCCTGTAGCCAAACTCTGAGGAGTGCGACCATGATTATCTTCTGCCAGTGGATCAGCGCCATAGTGCATCAACAGTTGTGCCATTGCCAAACAGTCGTAAGCACACGCAACATGCAGCGGTGACAAGCCGTCATCTGATCTAGCGCACGGATTCGCTCCATGGGCTAAAATCATCAAAATTCGAATTCACCAAAAGAAACCTGAAAATACTTAAAACAGCGACCTACCCAGCAGATTTCGTGCCGCGTCAAGTGCTGTTGTTGTCGAACTGCTGGCCAGAAGATGTAATGTGTTTGTCATTAGGTAGATTGGTCGAACATACGATTTCTGTATAACAAGTAAAACGTTCGATGAAAAGTGTCCTCAAGGACGTCACTTATACGACCGACTATTGATAAAGTGATAACGACCCAAAAGAAACGACAAAACACCACAAAGAAAGGGCAACGAGGCGACATTTGCTGATAACGTAATCGAGCATGAAAACACTCAGAGTGCCACTCGAAAGACAATTTCAGACTGTCTCGACAGGGATAAGAGATGAAAAACGGGCGCAGTTAGGCCAAGTGGAGGCACCCTGCTTGTTCCTACCGATCACTGCTGATGCTTCTTGAGAGTACCAGTAAACTCTTGTAAAGGTATGCTTGCGATTGCACGAGCTTCGTTCATACTTGACAAAAAAGTACAGGTCTCACCAAGGGGAGACGTGTTATTCAACAAGAACTACCAAAAGGGACCAAGCAGAGTGCGAAATGCCCCCTCAAACCTAAAAACATCGAAAAAATTGCACACAAAAAAAACAAAGAAGAAGTAATGTAACGATTCGAACGCATTCTGAACATCAAGAATAAAAACAAAATAGAAATTTATTGTGCAAATTATTAGGAATATCAACAGAAAACGTGAATTGTCCAAGCATGTGAAAGCAAATTAGAAGTGAGGCAAAGTGCTTACAAAACAATTATGGAAAAATATAAAAAATATCAAACTGAAACGGTCCTCCGGAACACTTCATGAATAAACAGCTTCCAGTTGCTGCAATTGTTAAGCTGAACAACGATAAGGCAACAAGAACTTATTTACTGGTCCAATAAGTTATATTATGCAGCCTATCGTCCGAATGCCAAGGCGCTATTCCAAATAAGGAGGGGCATCTAGGTGCAGCGCCTAGTGGCATCAAAGCAACACGAAGGAATGGTTTCACCCAAACAGGACCTCGCACACCCGAGGCTTGAGCCAAAGTTCCATATTTCGCACAAACTCCATCAGCTGACGTCGTGCTTGCTGTTACCCCCCCCGCGGAAATATCCCATTCTACTGGAATAGCGCCTTACTTTACCATTAGTTTAACATTTATCCACCTAAATCCTCATAAACTCCGTAATAAAACATTTTAGTGTTACAATTTGTATAACATCTCTACTTGGGCATGTAAAAGTGAATCACAGTGGAACGAAGATGTAACCGTAAAACTATTGGCACATGTAAAAGTTTTTCGAACATAATAATCTGGAAGCATGATGAAGATGTCATAGGAAGAACTGGAGGGCGAGGTAGTTGGGGGAGGATAGATGGCGAAGCGAAAACGCAGGACGAGAACCTCTTTTTCTGATCCATTCACCACGACCGAAATCCCTCCTCTCCCAGCCTCAGCTCATAGAGCGTTTGGACTCCGCGATGACGCGCGTCGACACGCTATCGTTGCAGCTGCACTCCGATGCTACAGGAACGCAAATAGTATCGATCTGTGCCGATTACTATTGCTTTGAGAGAATATGGGGGAAACGGAGGGTGCCAACTACGTGATCAGGCATCACGTACCCTTCTATTCCCCCATACAAAAACAATGACGGCGGCCGATGCCGATCGATACCCGTTTATGGCTGCGTCCCTGTCTTAGCACTGGAGCGCGGTTGCAACGGTAGCGTGTCGGCGCGCGTCATCTCGAAGTCTGAACGCTTTAGACTGTATTCTGTCTGGCTTCTCCAACTACTTCGAGTCCAATAATGGTAGCCTTGAAAAAACTGGAAGAACAGAATTTGAGGTAGAACTGGGGGCACAACCGATAGATTTACACGAACTGGGCCAAGTTGGGCGAAGAACTGGGCTAAAATATGAAAATGACTTTGGGCTATGTCAACATCCAAGGTGATAGAAACACAATGGTAAAATAAGAAAACTAACAACATGACCGAAAGCTATAAAACAAAATTAAACCAAATCAGTATTAAAGCAGTTAATTTGAAAGAAAATATTAATCTCTCTACACCGTA
>MU950001.1:0-15138 GCA_036418165.1 Cooperia oncophora
AGCGGCAGACGGGTCCCGCAGCGAATGCCGGCTTTGCAGCGAAAGTGTTGGCGCGGTTCTCTAACCAGGCTGTAGTCAGCAAGGGCGCTGTGTCGCGTGGACCAGCTCACCCACCTTGACACCCACGTTGCTTCTCTCTATTTCAAATTTTTATTACCCCTAATTAGATAATTGTCGTTCTTTAATAAAACCGTGCGCGAAAGGAGACAGGGGATTTCCCACGTCCCGGAGGGGTCGTAGGGAAGGGGTCGTACTTGGTCCGATAAAATTTTTTTCTAATGGTGGATTTTTCCTGTTTAACGGGCGCTATCCACATGATTGGGTTTCCATAAGGGAGGGTCGTAGTTGCGTATTCGCCCTTGACAGAAAGTTGCCGCACTCTCCGGGGCTGCTGGCTTTTTTTACTTTACGCGGTGTTTTTCCCGTTTTTCTGGTGCTATGTATCCCACCTTCCCCCCTCCTCAACGACAAAACTTGATTTTTGGGAAAACTGGAGCATCTTGGGATTTCGGGGAGCTTTCGATAAAGACGTGTTAGAAAGCAGTTGGCAGTGAGGCAAGAGTGTAGGTAGGGCGGAGGAAGGGGGAGGGGGAGACGTAGCAGAGGACGGACCTAAGGGCGGATAGTGTTTCCCAAAAATTTCCCCAGCGGCAGGACTTGCCCTGATTGAAGAGGAGAGGGGCACTTGGCCTCGAATATGTGTCCGTTCCACTAGAAAAGGTTTGGGCATAGAACGCAGACGACTAGAGTCGCCCAGTGGTGGTCTCGCGGAAGGGACCTACCCTACAGTTAACGGAAGCCTTGGTTAGGGGAACGGATCCGATTTACCGACTGCTGAATTGGCACATCCAACGGTCACTCCCAGTCTTCCGAAACCAATTCAGATTCCACCAGGCAACCCAAAAAAGCATGGTGCTTTCGCCCGTAACGCGGGAGGTTAGCGAATTCGTGCCAAACGAATGTCGTGTCCGTGATCGGGACTAGGAATAATCCCAGTATGCTTCCACCGATTGTGGTGAAAAAGGTGATGGCACCAAGTTGGCACCAAATGGGGCCAGTGCCAAAGACTAGTGCAATATTCGTTGCCGGGGCATCAAACCACCCTTATTTCGGGCGAAGTTTCAACAGAAATGTTTCTTTGAGTTCTTGGGTGATGAACGGTGAGAGACGAAGTCTGCCGCAAAACAACTGTTGGAAGCCGGAGTGCTATGTCAAGTGTAGTAGCTTAAGGATTGTGGTTAGCGCCGAGATGCTTGCTCCTTGGAATCCCTTCCGCCCTGCAGAGATGAAGTGTTAGCAGTCTTTCGTCAGTATAGCGTCCTGCTGCATTGATAGTCTCAAATCATTTTTCATATGAAAACAATTCTGGGTGCTACTTCAAATGTACAGTCTCGTTCACTGCGGATGATGGGGCTTGCCTGCAGCGGTGGGTTGGCACGGCGCCAACACCGTTTCCCACCAGTTGTTGAGGCAAGCGAATTCGTATCTTTCGTTTTTCACCAACTGTTGTCGCTTTACCAACTCATGGAAAACATATTTGGCCTAGCTTCACTGACACGCCCCATCATCCGCAGCGAACAAGGCTATACCAGGCAGTATAGTGCAGACATCCCAATACAGTAAAAATCACGACATGCTTTTTTCATCCTAGGGCGTTTACAAAAAGGAATATCTGTAGGGTTCCTAACGTTTTTTTTGTAGAGAGAAGTCGATTCACCCACTGAGAAACCTAGGCAAAAATCAAAAATCATCCCATCCGGCCAACATCTCGATCAAACCCTGGCTCGCAACCCTGCTGTCCAACATGTAAAGAGTTCGAAAACTGAAACGAAGCTCGTAACATTTCGGGGCTTTAAAGCACTCCTTGTGCGAAATTGTGATTTCTGTAAAACGCACGAGCTATTGCACCAAAGCGCATTGTATACGATATTGTAATAGCGCTGCAATTTCGCGCATAATTGAATGTTATGAAGCGGAAATGATATAGGAGACGGCGGGGAAAAGAGGAAATCTGTAGAAAGATCGGTTTTCACCGCGGAGCGAATGTTACAATAATGTTGTGCATTGTTTACTTTGCTTTATCGATTGCGTAAACAACGAGTTAAACAACGAGTGAAGGGATGAATCATAAACGTTGAACGGTTAATTCGTCGCACTTCGTTTTCGACAGATTTCGATCGATTCGTTTTACTACACTGGTCGAAATCGCTTCAGTTTTTACCATCATATGGATCTCATGTTTCTATTTCTTTTGATTGTTTATTAGTTGTAATCTTAAACCAGGTCATATACGGGAAAATCTACTCAGATATCCTATCAGAGCAGCATTTGTGCAGCGCAGTTACGTAACTAGTTAGTCATGTACCTTTTTATGTACCCCAGCCCGCAAGCTTTGTCTCGATAATGCGGCTCTATAAAACATGCAGCTGATCAAACTCATCCATTATTGTGTTCTTTTGAAATGAAAGATTCCGCCGATACCCCACGAAGAGCCGATACCCTCGTGAAGATTTCGTGCTCCAATCCACATTGGCGTTTCATTTGAATAAATTATAACAACTTATTTGGTGCTTATGTGTTATGTTGTCGTTTTGATTTTATTAATATTCGCAAGTTGTCGTTGCTTTATTTTGCTTCATGTGAAGTCTATTTCTCCTAGCTGTTCTTTCAGAGCTGCGAGTGAGTGGAAATGGATGACGAGGCCGACGTCATACCGGTGCGCGGTGACGATGACATTCAGGTAAACATGATTTCTTTGCATTCGATGGTCCTTTGGGATTGATTACTCTCTTCATTTGTTGTTGGAAGCACTTGAGATAGGAGAACAGCACAGACGTTGTGGTTATACAGCCCTGGACCTCGGTGGTCCTTGTTTCAACGATTTTCGGTTGGGTCTGCATCGGAGAATCAGCAGTGATACCTTTTTGGGCGAATTTCATCACCAGTGAAGTCTGGTGTGAGATTCGGTTTGAATTCATGATGTCTCTGCTATTGGTTCACGTAGAAACCCACCAATCACCGATTCCTCTCACACATCACATCCTTTCGACTTGGTTGCTTACTGCAAGTGGTGTCACGACCAGTTCAAATCATTTCTGGTCATATTCATAGAATGTACACTGAAACGTACAGCCGTGTTCACTGCGGGTGTGGGGGCGTGTCAGGCTTAATGGGTCTGGCTCCGCGCGCAATCCATATCGCCTGACACGCCCCTCATACACAATGAACGAGATTGTGGTCGTTGCAGTAGCTTTCTAGGTTTATTGATGAACTTGAAACTTAGTCAGCACTTCACTGTATGGTTTTTCGGCGACCAGGCGGAGCACATGTGAGATTTTGATTGGGCAGAATTGCAAACGAGCCTTTCATTTCAGGACTATCCTTCTCGTCGATCAAGACATGATCATGACATTGAATGGTGGAGAAAGTTTGGCTACGGTAGGTCCTACGAGAGCTGCTGTCTGTTTAGAAAGGCTTGTTTTGCATTTTCAGGAGTCGGCCATTTCTACAATGACCTATGCGCGAGTATGTGGTTCACATATCTTATGATCTACCTGGAGAAAGTTCTGAGATTTCGCAGCTCTCATGCTGGGTTGTTAATGCTTATCGGCCAGGTAACGGAACAGTGCAACGAGATCAAATGGTTTTTTTTCATTGTCTCAATTTTTTTTTCAGTCTACTGTTAAGTTTGCCCATCTGGTGGACCGAGTGGTCCGTGCGTGATCACCCGCAGTGGAACTATGTTCCTTGAAAGTTTTTGTCCGAGTCCATTCCGCTTTCTGGGATGCCTGACATCTCTTGTGAGCACTTCTGGGAACGGGATCTACTTAGCTCATCTGAGTTACGGCAAGGGCGCCAAAAGAAGTGTTGCAAATAGTGTCACATGCGCGCCAATCGCACCAGCAGCTATTGATTCAATGTTGCAAAGCTGCAGTGTGTCAAGTAAACTAGTTAGGGGAAAACTCTTCCAGTTTGCGTGCACTACCGCGACTTGGTTATTCCGAACTATACCCCTTAAGACGTTGTCCTACTGACTGAAGTCGTTACTCCAACCCGAACTCCGTTCCTCCCTCCAATCCCTCACCTCCCTCGACCATTATAAGCACTTTACTCGTGATATGTAGTTCTATTGACCGGCGTCGTTTCTCCAGCCCGGACCTCTTCCTTCATTTGACTCCCCCTTCCCAGCCATTTTGAACTACTTGTCTGTTTTAAAGTGCGTTCATACTTGGCGGTAGCGTATTCAGCGTCTGTCAGCGTTATGAGCGACTATGGAAGGATGGATTTCGATCCAGCGTTTTGAGCGTCCGTCAGCGTTTTCAGCGATATTTGATACCTATATTGTCAAAGTCTCACGCTCAAGACCCTGGCTGATGCTCAAAGCGTTGAGCTCAAACCGCTAAAGAGTGCTGGATCGATGCCTATACTTTCCTAGTCGCTCAAAACGCTGAAAACGCTCTGAACCCTGACAGACGCTCATAACGCAGAAGCAGAGTATGAGCTCACTCTCGCGTCATGAGCGTGTTTCCCTGGAATTTCCCTCCTTTGAGAATGACTACGCTGACTAATATTCGGCCAGTTTATGTGACGCTCTAGGTCTACCGACTTCCCACTAGTTCTCAGTTTGAGTCTCAGAACCTTGGTTTCCTGATATCGCTATTTCAGAGCAATTCATCTCAGATATCCATTACCCTCTTTACAGGTCACCGATGCGGTCTCAACTCCTCTTGTTGGGATCGCCAGCGATTCCAGTATGTTACCAAGATGGGTTGATAAAATTGGTCGCCGCATCTCCTGGCATATGATTGGTAACTTCGTTATTTCATATTTTGTTTTTACGTGATTTCAAGGCTGAGTAACTATTTTGATACCCGCATGAATGCGTCTATTTTCTGCTAACACTCAGTAAAAGTGAAATCAGTTGTCTTTGGTGCTGCCGGTGTTGGGAGAGGGGTACCTCGGTGAGACAAGGGTTCTGCCTACCAGGGCACATCATTGGTTGGGGATTTTGGCCGAGTCCGTACGACCTCCCCCCTTTTTTGGGGTGTTGGTACGACCCCGCCCCTGGTTCACTCAGCGAGCTGTCGAGCGGCGGGGGGTAAAAGCACATGTGAAAAGGAAAAACCACGTAAACCTCTCTCAAATGGTCGTAAGAGAAATACGACCCCCTCCCCCTCCCTTCTCCTTCACAACGTCCGTGAAACAAGAAAAATCAACTATCAAAATAAATTTTTCTCAGCCCAAATACGACCCCCCCTCTCCCAGCGACCAAATACGACATCCTGTGGGGATTCCCCTACAACGATGTGCCCTGCTGCCCACTCTGACCGCCTGCTCTCCCTAGTACCGCGATCATACTTACAACACGCGAAATGGGGAGAATAGAAGATTGCGCGCCAATGGTGCAGATGGGAATCGATCGACTTTTATTCTCATTTTCTCCCAACTCGATGGCTACTGGAGTCGATCGATTCCAGGCTATTCCTCTGTCGCGGTTCTCCTACTAACCTAACCTCCCATTCCCTTAATCTCCTATTCTTCTAACCTTGCGTAACTGTAGAAATGAACGCGGTCTAAAGTTGGGCCTTTGGCGAGCAAGAGCTACTATTTTGCTGTGTATGCATACGAGTGTGCTCAATCGCGCCTGCACTGCC
This sequence comes from Cooperia oncophora, assembly GCA_036418165.1. Lineage (NCBI taxonomy): Eukaryota > Metazoa > Nematoda > Chromadorea > Rhabditida > Trichostrongylidae > Cooperia > Cooperia oncophora. Next base: position 5,655 of record MU950001.1, read on the forward strand.
AACTCCAGTAGCCCCCTATGTTTCTGGTCTGCAGTCTTGTTCGCTGGGGCGTTTCAGTGGGGCTGGGTTTGGCGAAACGCCAGGCCGTGCTCCATCGAACGTGGTCGCCTGCCAGCTTCCACAATTGGTGGAGAACGGGCTAAGGCAGCGTCAACAAGCCCAACTCCCCTCCCCCTGTAACGCTTCTGCGTAACGCTTATCTAGACTTTACAAACTGATTATAGGTACATTTTGTGTGACGTTGTCTTTTCCGTTCATATTTAACCGCTGTTTTGTGTGCTCTGATACTGGCAATGAGTGGTACAAAGTACTGTGGTTCGTACCATTCATTATGCTGTTTCAATTCGGCTGGGCCTCAGTCCAGGTAGAAATTGTTCTTTAGATGTGTGTCCATAACAGGCGGTAGTATATTCGGACGAGGCGAGGACACTCGGCACCGTCTCTCTTCCCTTTCCTGAACCAGGAATTTGGCATAGTGAACATTATGACTACCCACGGCAACTCTCCCCGTCTGTAGTCAACGCTAAGCCTTGGTTAGGGGTGAGAACACAGCCGTAGCTGAGTGTCTTCCCTCCCTCCTAATACAATACCTCCTCTTAACAGCCATTTTAGATCTCACATCTAGCATTAATTCCTGAGTTGTCTTCAATCGATAGTAGTCGAACTACAATGAACTCCTTAAGGTAGTTGTGCTTGTGTTTTTTTTCCTTAAAAAGATTTCACAACTTTTTTGAAGGTATTCTTTCACTGTAATTGCAAACCTGTCGGTATTTGTGGTCTTGGCATGGTTCCTGTCTCAAAGTACTGACCATTCGGAGATTGGTCCATATGATTTCACTCATTTTCAGGTTGGTTTTTATCCGGTTAAAGGTCAACTTATTAGCTTTGTAAGATTTTTAGTAAGATTTAATGGTCAAATTTGGGCGGAGGGCACCCTACGCCACGTCATATCTGCTCGTCTGTTCTGTCTCAGTGAGACAGTCTGCGGGGAACTTGAGCTCAATCCCTCTATTTTCGTCCATTTTCCATTGCTGTCCGCGTTCTGGACTGCGTGGTGTTTTTCTACCCCTGTGACTTGCGCTTTATAACTTTTTATTTATGGTACATAGCTGTTGAACCCCTGAGTCTGCTCTTCTTGGGAAAGCCAATCTGTTGTCCTACCCTACGTGTCGCACCCTTCGATGCTCTCCCTAATGGCCGCTGGCTCTCTACCGTCTGCGAAGCAGAGTTTCAGGACGGGAAGTTACAGGATCCTCCAAAAAAGTCCAAGTAGTCGTGTAGGCCATTTCTAGTTCTCAGTCGATCACCCGCGCGAAATATGCGTAAGGACGTTCCGAGCTGATTCAAACATCATCTCGATAGGAGGACGCAGACGAGCAGACATGGAGTGGCATAGTCGCGCCCCCTCCGCGACTTCTCCCAACAAACGGAGTGCGTGCTCATATCCATTTTCTGGCCCATATTCCTCTCTGGAATGCAGATTCTGTCCACAGTTTACTGGAGTTCTGCGGTGTCATTATTTTTGTATATTACAAGTTTGAAGCTGTTCTAGCTAGCAACTGCTACTCAGCACCGTAGTTCACTCTCCGAAAGTTATCATAAGAACGTTCATGGGCAAAAGTCAGGCACTAGGCGGGACTAGAACACGCCTCCCGCTGGCTGGGCGAGTGCGCTATCCATTAGACCTTGCTGAATAAATGTTCCGTCGAACAACCTCCTAAGGCAAAGAAGAAGTAAAACACATTTTTCGGCTCCAGTTTTAGCTGTACCTCTTTAGACTGCTGGCTTTATTGTTGTTGGAGCTGGTTTGTTAGTGACCATGTTATTCTATGCAATAGTTCGTGAACCGAAGACTGGTAGAAGGTTGAGGTCAGAGTGTAATTTGATCCAAAGGACTCCTACTATTTTAGTTCGTTCTATTTTCAGTCGTTTGAACTCGTTTTCTTCCGATGCGAGTGAGCTAATAAGGATGCACTGGACGAGTTGGTTTGGTTACATACAATTTTATCAGGTAGAAGTTTAATTTCCGAGCAGCAAATACATTTTGCTATAGTACATTTTTCAGATTGCATTGCTGTATATGCTGTCCCGTTTGTGTATAAATGTGTCGCAAGTGTACTTCCCCTTCTATATTACCTTGACTCAGAACTACAGTAAGGTAAGCTATTGCACATATCCTGCGCCGGATCCAGTTTTAAGAGCACATTCAGTGTAAGATGGCGAAAAAGGGTATATTCTTGTTAGCTGCGGATTTTGAGGCTCATCAGGAGGTTGGGTTTCGCGTGGCGCCAGCCCGTTTCCGTCCCATTGTTGGAGAGGGGAAAAGCGGCAGTAACCGGTAGAAAACGTGCTGGCACCGCGCCAAACCAATTCTGACACGCTCCACCATCCAGCGAACAAGGCTGTAATCGCGTTCGAATATGAAACAGAAAGTACTGAGTGGCGCGCCTCCAAAGGAAAACGACTTGGTAAACACCGCTACTGCCTTAAATACCTCTACCATTTTAATTTTGAGCATTGTACGAGCAGAAGAGGGTGCGTGTTTGAAAGTTTTTTGTCTATGGATACTTTCTCCCCTATCACCTTTGTTTCACGATTAGAATTTTCATAATTTCCTGTCTTAGCCTGTCTTTTCGTTGTCAAACGCAGTTATGAAGGGGGCGGGAACAGATCGCTTAGGGAGGAGTGCACCCTAGGTCACAAGTTCGTAGCGTTCTTCCCGCGCAGCCTCGAACGCGACGAAGTGACAAACTTTACAACAAACTGTTTCAGAAGTACGTTGCAATATTTCCAATGGTCTCCTATCTCTGTTCATTTCTTGTTTCAACCCTGAATGGACTACCGTTTTTGAACACGTTGATCAACAGGAAGGTATGCTTCTTAAATTTGTTTCATTGATCACGATAGCTCTCACATGGAATATGCTTAGTTCTTCAGCAGGAATAATTATGTCGTTATTTGAAAGGATATAATTGTATTTTCAGTTCCTATTCCTTCTGGGAGTGCTATGCGGCTTAGGAACATGTTTTTGGATGCTCTATGAGCTGACTCTTTTGCAGATGTATTCGTAGCCAGGCGACTAATACGTTAATTTAATATCTGTACTTATTTTGACTTTGCATTTCTTTCTTGTGTACATCGTGAATGTAAAACGGCATCCCTTGTTGTCTGTACTCAGCGGCGCGCTTGAAGACATACTCTGCGCTTGCATGTTGTGGGTGGTAGGGTTCAGATTTGTAGGATGAAGGGGTTCTAATTCGAATTTATAGTTGCCAGTTGAGCAACCAGTGAGGAAACCAAAAGAAACTGTCCTAAAAAGGCTGAGCAAGGCCCGTTAATTCATGAAATTCTGAGCACTGGACGAGCATATGAATAAACAAGAGAAGAAGTAGCAGACGAGGCTAGAAGCCATGCAGCGGGCTGGAGAGCATGCACACAAACAATGAGGGCGCTAGAGTCAACCGCACCATCGTGCAGCCATTGCGCATGTGGGTGTTTTTCAAGTGTGGACGAGGCGTTTCACCTTAATTCGCAAACCCACTCGTTCGTAGTACGCACTTTTTAGTGGCGATGTGGTACACCCTTTGTGCCTAGCCACCAGCTTATGTGAAGGAGGCCTACAATGCAGAACGCTGAAAGGCTGCTTCTACAACCAGCGTTTCGTCTTGAGGAGACGTCATTTTCGCACTTAGGGAGTCAAGCTACTCCTGGAAGTTAACAGCGGCTAGGTGGTACGAGGACTGAGCATCAGCGCCCGTATGACGTGGCGCAGGCGCTAGGTGTTCCGCTAAAGGATGCGACATCTGCGCTCAAGCGGACAAGCTTCCTCCGGGGACCTGTTTCTGGTCGGGTTGAGATTTCGAACCAATCTCGGAATTGTTATGATAATGTCATAAGGAGTAGACACTCGTTACCACTGAAGTCAGTCGGGGATGTCAGCGGCGCGTGGGTTTTGACGCGACGGCAGCTCCATCCTCACCACTCATTGAACTCCCGAAGCCGCAACAATAGATGGAAAAGAGGCTGGCGAAGCGCCGAAACCCACGGCCGCTAACAAGTCCCTACGCACTTCAGTGATAATGGCGGTAGTGACTAATTCTTGTTTGGTCTGCCACATCGTGTACTTGCCCTACTCGCTCTTCTACGCTGCCAATTTGAAGACTGTCCAAACTTGGACTAAAAGCTTATTGGAGGCAAAGCTGAAGTTTTCACGTCGGTGGAGAGCGAACCCGTCTCGTCTCGTGTGAAAAGTGAGACGGTTACCACTGGATGACAGCAGCCCTTGTCCCTTTGAAGGCCCGTCTCTGCTCACAAACCATCACCACGTTAGCGGCAAATTTGTCCCGCCCAGAAATGTTTGGGAGATTCCCACGGCATTTCTGATCAGCATGTCCGCAACCAGGATTCAAGGCTTTCTATTTACATGTAGAGTTCAAGGGTAGCTGAAATCATTCACTGGTTAGAAGAGATTGTGGGCAGGGAACCTACCCTGGCACGTGCTCGTCGTGCAAGGTCGTGCAACTGAGGATACTAAGTTTTGTTTCAGTTTCGTGTCTTTGATGGCTGTAGTTGATCTGTTATAGGTGTCACGCAATCAATTCTACTGGTAACTTCACTCTCTATTACTGCTGATTTAATCAACAGAAACACAGTAAGCGAGTTGCATCTTGTCCATCATAAGTAATCAAAGTACTCCTCATTATTAGGAAAGTGGTGCGTTCGTGTACGGTGCGATGAGTTTTGTCGATAAACTTGCCAATGGTGTTGCCTACCAGATCATTGAACTATGGAATCCATCGTGCGAGTAAGTTTTCTGCTTTCAGAGGGGTGCTAAAAGAGTTGGGGAGGGACCGCAAAAACTTTGATGTCTTTACGAGTTCAAGGGGAGCAGACGCGGGCGCGGCTTTCTCTGCTCGTCTGCGTCCTCTTGCCGAGACAATGTTTGTTTCCCAAGTACGAGCTCGTTATTTAGACAGCGCAGACAAACAGAGTGGGCGTGGCATAGTCGCTCTGCGTGCTCCGCCCCAACTCTCTTAGCGCCGTTCAGAGATATAATTGTTCTCAATGTCCGCTCTATACGGATTCCGTTTAGTCCGACTCAGCCACATCATGCGTGCCAAGTCTTCTATCGGACGATTATGGTGTATGTCCCTGGTGGATGTCTACTTTTAGCACTCATAACACTTTTGTCACTTATACCATCACAAATTGGCCGAAGAGGCAGAAGAGCGGAGGGTGAGTCGTATATTTTTGTCTTACTTCCCCGCTCTGGAGGACCCCGTTTGCGATTGCCCTGATGAGGAGATTACCTCGCGTATTTGGGAGCTAGGTCCACATTCGCTTAGAACTTACTTTCCTTGGAATTCCGAGATAAGGGTGCCAGAAAGGCGTGAGTTGATCCTTCCTGGGTCTGCATGTCCTGGAATCGATCACAGAGGATGACTTGCGCTCAACGGCGCTTTTCATCTTGTTCGCTACTGGTGATGGGGCGTGCCAGTGAGGCTGGGTATAGCGCGCGGCCGGCCCGTCCTCCACCAGCTGCTGGCCCGTTCTCCACCAAGCGGGTAAGCGGCAACAACTGGTGGAAAACGACTGTTACCAACGACATGATACATTGTTGTCGCTTGCCGAAAAGAAAAAAAGGCTGGCGCGCGCCAAACCCATCACCCTTCAACACGCCCCATCATGGGCAACGAACAAGACTGGTTTTTTTTCTGAGGTATAAGGTGTACTTACTTGCTGAGTCGCCGAGACGAGACCCACGCCACAACGCGCGCGACAAGTTCCTGAACACAGTAGCAGCTTTTTGGTCTTTACGTGAACTCTAGTCTTTTAATTGATTTTCAAACACTTCTTGTTTAATATAGGACCATATAAATATGAACAAACAGGAAGTACGTAAAAGGAAAGGCGAAAAAAAGTCCGCGGCATTCAAGGAGAAGGTGCACCCTGTACACGGATTTCAGAAAATAGGGTATTTTCTGCATGTCTCTCCTAGTGCTTAGCTACCATTCCATAGGTCACATTATATTAGTGGGGCGAAAATCAGTTTAATTTTCTGACTTAAAGGCAGTGGGCACGATTTCTGGGGTCGGTAGTTGTCGCCTACGTCATTAGTGTAAGGGCAGAGTGGGGGTGTGGCCAAACGCCCTGTCGCACCCCTTCCACCAATGACGCTGACAGTAACCCACCGCCCCCACCCCCCGCCTCCAGCAATCGTGCCCATTGCCTTTTGAGTGTGCAGCGAGCTGTCTATTTGTTGTCGGTAATCCCATATTTTAAGATCCGGACCAGGTCGCCATTATGGACGACGATGGGCTTGTCACGGAAGATCAGTGATTTGTTTGTTCTGAACATCGTACTCCGAAAGTTTGTTTATTTGTTTAGAATGTGGATTTTGCGAACTATAAGTTCAGTAGCATAATTAATTTTGACCACTCTGATGCATATGACTCTGCAATCGCAGTATCTAAAGCATATTCCGATGCTAGTATTTTTCTAAGAACTACCTCACAGGACTCAGAAATCATTTGTTAAAATTTATTATTTTCATCGCATTGTTCATGCAGTACCACTGCTGAACATGTAATTTTGTTCCAAATATTGCGTTATTTTTTTGATACGCAATACTGTATCATAGATTAATTGCGCTGGTATTTCTGACTGGTTAGGTGTGCATTAAGGAGCGGTGTTGCATTGATGAACGGTGTAAAACCTAAAGCTGTGATCTAGTGTTTACTAGACCTCTATGTGGTTGTGGATCGATGTATCTGTAAAATATATTATCTGTGAATGTGAATAAAATGGTTGTTGTTGTTGTTGTTGTTCAATATTGTGCTGTCCCAGCGACAGTCAGCAGACGGCAGCATGAGCACAAAGGGAGAGCAAAGCCTCCTTAAGCTGTAGAGGGTTTCAGTGGCGGTATTGCTGCAAAGACGCAGAGTAACTTCTAAGTTGACTAGTCAGGCCCAGAGAGAGCCAGCCGACTTGTGAGACGCAGACGTGGGGAGTGGGCGCGCTGCTGCCATGTTGATTGTGTTGGGTCTTGGTGCGAACGCAGCGCCGTAGCCCTACCGTCCCCCTCCCCCCAGCCCCCGCAGCTTTCCTATGCCCGCACTCTGAGGGCAAATTCGATGCCATGTCCTTAACTTTTTACTTTTGAACGTCTTTTGGTTCCAATGTGCTTTACCTATCCAAGCCTGCGTGATGCAGGCGTCCACCACCAACATTACGTCCATCAGTGGCTCGAGCGTCCTGAAGATCCGTCCAACCGTCTCGCAGGGCTACGGAGAATATCGATCTAGCGTCTGTCGAACTCTGGAGAGGAGAGAAGGCGCGATAGGAGGCCAACAGACAGCTGGTAGCCTCCTAAGGGGAGACGTGCAACAGAATCGTCCGGGACAGCGCCCGCGGCACGCGGCGCGTCACGATGACTCAGGCAACTCACGCGCATTTGCGACGGCCATAGCTTTCGCGACGGAGCAAGCTTGATTTACTGCATCGTACATCCGCAACATGTAGCTGCGTTTATACTTTGCAGCAGCGTAGCGTAGCGCTTCCAGCGTACGCCAGCGGCAGTGCCGGGGAGAGGATGCATATCGATCTAGCGTTCCCAGCGTCACCAGCGTAACGCTAGCGTACGCCAGCGTTTCACCAGCGTTTTGCTAGCGTTTGCAGCGGCAGGGGAGTAGAGACTATGGGAGAGCTGGAGGGTACAAAACACATCGATTGCGCGTCTCTCACTCGCCCTCAGTCTCTACAATACACATCGATTCTGCGTCTCTGACGGCCACATAGTCTCTACTATACACATCGACTCGCGTCTCTGACGGCCACATAGTCTCTACAATACACATCGATTGCGCGTCTTACGGCCACATAGTCTCTACTCCCCTGCCGCTGCAAACGCCAGCAAAACGCTGGTGAAACGCTGGAGAAACGCTGGCGTACGCTAGCGTTACGCTGGTGACGCTGGGAGCGCTAGATCGATATCCATCCTCTCCCCGGCACTGTCCGCTGGCGTACGCTTGAAAGCCTACGCTGGCCAAAGTATTAAACGCAGCTTAGAGTTTCACCAATGATTGAATCTAATGATGTTTTCTTGATAGTAAAACACGTTTGGCTGTTCCATAAACGCAACTTCAGGAAATAAACAGATACAAAAGAAATCAGATAAGGCTGTGGATCTCCCTCTGTTTATGTGGTTCACATGATTTGCGCAAATCGCCCAGCGTCAATATATTAGACAGGTGGCCAAGGTTTCGTGACTGCGTAAAAGATGACAAACCAGAGCAAATGTTAAAGACCCCAATGAATTTCGTGCTCTATTGACCTTTTTCATACTCTAATTGAAAACTTAACCGTAGCTGAACACAAGACTCGATCCTGGTTCAATACTTTCCCTTCCTTCAAAACCCTATTCAAACAGCTAGAACACTCTTCCCCTCTCGCGCAATATTTCGCAGGGCCACGCGCCAAAAGTGCCCGACGATCCGTTGCCTACACACCTCCTCCTACCTCCCCATAACTCTACCGCCTGTCTGCTGGGTAACGGTGCGGCGGCTTGGTGCACACGCTATTTGTCTCTGGTGGACGCTGCCGCAAAGTATGAACGCAACCTAACTTATTCTCTTGCACATATGTTCGCATCGCTTCAAACTTTTATAACTGTGAATGAGAGTCGGATGCGCGGCCCATTCTGATTTGAAGCAGCTTTCCGACAGCTTAATTTGAAGACAGTTGCCGATCAAGTATATACTGTGAATAGTGGCGTTTAGTTACCAAACAACGGTCAAATACTCGTAAACTTGGCAGTGGTGTGGGGGGATATATAAAGGGCTCTCTATGCGAAGCTGAATTCTCACTATGGAGAAAAGTGCTTTTGCTCAAGTCTAAAGGGAGATCAGGCCCGAGGATGGTGAACAAAGGGGATTGGTTTCCGGGGCGGAGAAAAAAAGTTCCAGTTTTGCGCAAGTTCATTTAAGTGCCCTCCCCAAGGTTATAAGCCCGTACTAATGGAATCTTGAAAAGAGATCTAGATATGCTGATAAAGCCTGGATAATTGTTGCATATATGAAGATCATTATTGCCACCTCAATCTTACGAGCGAGTTATGTGACCAGTCAGAGTACGAAACTCTTTGAAAACCTATCCAAACTTAGCCTAAATCGTAGACATCCGTCGTTATTACGCTAAACGGATGCGATATCTGCGTTCAGGAAATCAACTTACCCCTGGACCATGTTCTAGCCAGTGATTTCAAAAATAACTTCGAAAACGGCCTTGAAGCGCAAAATAGTGTCCACACTGCTTATCACTGTCAACCTCTTGGAACGTTTTCGCTGTTCAGGGACCAAAGAAGAAAATTCTTAGACGTTGAGTGAGTGACATGGCGCCAGCGGGGACATGTCAAATGAGATATTTTATCCTGCTATAAATTCATATAAAACTGTGGATACTGCTTTTAGGAAAAAAAGGTGGTCAG
>MU950007.1:0-10112 GCA_036418165.1 Cooperia oncophora
CCTTTTCTTTATTCGTTTCATTCTCACAGAATTTTGGTTTTGTTAGTGTCCACCTGCCAAAGTTCTTCTACTGAAACTTAGAAGTGCTGAAAGCTTGGAAAATTGCGACAAGCGTTTTGATTTTGATTCCTCACTCGATATTGATTCGCAGATCCTATCTGATCACTACTAAAATGGGCTAGCTCCACTGTATCATCTGTATCAGCATCTTTTTCAGTGGGCATGTCGTGTTGCGGTTAGTGGTTGCTCAGCGTCCACATGGCCGGAACGCAATGCGGCCGCTCAGCTGGCGGCAGCCCTGAGGTCACGGATTTTCGGTGTTGCTCACAAGAGCCAAAGAGACCTTTATGTTGACTCAAAAAATCGTCAGAGTTCGTATGAGTTTTTCTCAAGGTGAGGAAAGAATTCGTGATGCTGAATGTATGGTCATGACCAATGGCTTTCAGGTTTCCTTCTCTGTACAGCTACCTATTCGAACAACTGCAGGCTTCTAAGGACGAGTTCAGCGTGTATCCAATTTTAATCTTTCTTACTCATTTGTTCCCATCAAATGCTGGTGTAGCAGCTGTAGTTGAAGCCAGCGCCAACAAAGCGGCCTTGGATTTCCCGTTGACTCCTTTCATACCTGCCTTGCTGCGTGTGCTCCTTTGGTGGGTTGTGTTTTTAAAGTTTCGAGTACAACATTTGCTTCCTGATTGAGTACAAAAGCGTTTCTTAGGTGCCGAGCAGAAAAATTACGAAGGCTAACAGTTGTTGCACTGACAGCTATCGCTACGCCGAAGGTAATTTACTAAGTTTAGTAGTGAATTCAACACGAGGAGATGATGTGACTAGGGCAGAGGAGAGGGAGGGGGGTGACTAGGACGGAGGGGAGGGAGAGGAAGAGAGGGATGTCTTGGATTCACCCAGAGAGGATACCGCTCTATTAGAGCACGGTGTTTCGGTTAAGCTGAGATATTGCTCAACTAGGCTGACAGAACAACACAGAAATGCCTGCCTAGCTCTAAATTGCGTGCTTTGCTGTTGTCGTACACCTAAAATCCCGAAGTTGCGAAAATATTACGCTAGAAGCCATAGTTTGGGTTTTTCGGAATACAATTTCGTAGGTTTCGATAATAGAGCGAAGGTGCCGTAGTATGCTTACGATTTGGGGGTCAAATCATGGTTCGGCAACCGTCCGACCCAACCGAGCCTCATCCCTTGGGGCTTCGGCTAATTCCTACTGACTGTCCAGTGAATGGGTGCATTGACTAGCACAACGACTGGCCCCGCTTCATCTTGTAGGCCAAATCGCACTCGAAATGGAACTAGATTCTGCTAGAAGTAGAAATGGTGGCTCTCCTTAGAAGGCGCACATGCGAATGATAGGCGTGTTAGGGTAGGATGGCTTCGGCACGACGCCAGCCCTTTCTCCAACTACTGAGGAGGCTAGCAGATTACTGTTGGTAAAAGCTGGCTGACACTGTGCCACACCCGGCCGCCCTTATACGCCTCAGCTTCCGCCGCAACGAAGAAGACTGCATTGACTGTTGTATTGACAAACACAGAAAACTTTTCAATTTAGATCTGAAATCGGGCCATTTCTAACAAATCAAGGGGATGTGTAATCAGTCTATGTTAGATCTTTGACGATTCGAACGCGTTCTAAAATGCTCAAGAAACAAACTGCTAATTTCACAAAAATAACAGGATATACATGTTGCTTACAGGACATACTATTTCTACTCGACTGGATTGGCAAGGCTGGTCTCGCTCGCGTGCGCCAGAACCACATAAATGCGGTTTTGTTGCTGGTGATATTTATATGGTTTTATTTGTATTCTCTTGGTGATTATTTTCTATTTTAGCTGACATCCATCTTGGAGACCGACAAGCGCAGCGAGGTGTTACGTGCCGTCAGTACCATTTTGACTGATGTTATCAACTCTGCTATTTGGTTAAAGTGGTCAGTATGATTTAAATTTGTTTCTGTCGTACCTGCTGAAAGAATATTCCCATATACTCAGAGAATCCACAGTTTAGAACTGCAATAGACACTTTTTTTCAAGGTGTGACATGAACAAGAACTTATTCCTATTGTTATGCAATGAATCTGGGTTTGACTATGACACCGCTCTGGACTATGAAGATTTTGGTGCTGTCAAAGGTAATAAGTCATTTCGAGTGTGAAGTGTAGTTTCCAAATACGCAGTTCCAGCGTCCGCTAGCTTACGAAATCTTTAAAAGTGGCAAAAGAAATGAGCAACTGTCGTCAGATTTAGGCCTGCGGTTGGAAATATACCGCTGTTTACAGATGGCTGGGAGTCCTAATGAGGTACGCTGAGGTTATCATAAATAATTTCATTTCATTTTTTTTCATTTACGTCCACTTGGCCGAAGAATGCCACCAACCTCGGAAAATGCCTGATGTGTGCCCTGGAGGCGTCGGCATCAGGTGATCACAGTGCTTGCGTCCGTTGTACGGACACCAGGAGCTTTGGCTTCAACAGATATAGAGTATTCGTGTTCGGAGGGAATACCACGCAGGGGGCAAAGTTTTGTCCAAACTTACTTCAAAAGAAGAATTTTGTTGAAAGTCGAAATCAAAATAGGGTCCGGTGGTGCAGTTAAGAGTAAACTGGAATTCCCAGTTCACGATGGGCATGCCCTCCTTGTATACCCACCCCTAATCGGTTTACCTCATCCTGACCATTGAATCCAGCATCTTGGACTAATTTTTTTGTCCTCCCGTTCTTGAGTGTCATGAGTCGCAAGTAGCTCCAACGGGTTCATGTTTCGCGACCTACCCTTAACCCTAATTATATGTGAGGGAGTGTGAGAGATTTTTGAAGCTGCACTATTTAGTTTTTGTTTTCAGTTCTTTAAATTCATGCTCAATTTCGCAGTTGAAGACTTGGAATGTTGTAGAGCTGAACGCGATATCGCTTGTGTGAGTTGCTCTGAGTGTTTTGTATGGGGAAACGCAGCTGCGAGCTTTGAATTGCAGATACTCGATGTGTTGTGCATTAATCGACAGTTTCTTGATTCCAAAGAGCAGGAACTTGTCGCACTTGTTCGACATAAAATTGCTGGAGAGTGGCGAATGTATGTCATTTTTTGTCGTTTTATAATTGCAATAAGCTCTAAAACCATATTTTGTTTTGAAACTGAAGACCAGTGGTGGTGTAACTTTTAGCTTCGATTCAGCCAGTCTCGAAAACTTACGTCAGCATAACGTACCTGCAATTCAGGCCGGAAACAATAGCGATGGCTTATCGCCTTCTTGTTTTCGTCTCTACGGAAGAAGCGCCTTCATCTGATATGAGAGTTTTTCTAAGAGTTAACGTATATATATACCTAACAGTCTAGTTCACTTCGCATGACGAATATTAACCTTCGAATAATTGATCATTTTAAATTCTGAGGATCAACGGACACTGCAGTAAGATTTGATGTTTTCATCATGTCAGTACGTCAGTTAATTCTATCGGTCTAGCTTAAAGATATAACGTGATGTCCTAACTAGTCCATCTTCTTCTCAAGTACTATCAATATCTCTGATGGTGGATCGCTTTGATAGTAGAAAATTAGTATGAAAGCTATAATGAGTAGCTAACCCGTCAAAATACCATGCGCGCCATTCGACGATTCATCAAGTTTACTTATACTGAGGCTTTCTTTGTTATAATATATATATAGTATTAATTTGTCGCTTATATTATAGAGATCCTATTAATGATATAACTCTTCCATACTTGCCTATTAGCAATAGAGATACGGATTAACGAGTGTCCACTGATGGAGTGATGAGAAGTTTTACCTAGACTAAGTCGACCGATGAGACGATTCGGCATCTCTCGGGGACTATATTCATGGTAATTCCGGTGGATATTAACGAATTAGTCTTTATATTTTGCGGAGTGTCGTCAGTATACATACCACTTCATCTTCACATAAATATTTGCAATAACATATGAAGAAATTGTTTTCTACTTTCTTTTCGAGAATAAGAGTTCATACCACGTTGTGTTGCACTCGCGATATTCTTGCGCATTATTTGTGTACCAATTACCTCATTTATTTGCTACGGCTGGGCATCATTTGAAAAACGTCCGTGTGTCAGAACTTCTGGGAAATATTAGTTACGAGATTCCACGCCAAGGTAAGATAGGCAGTCAGCTTGTATACTACGAACATATAGTGAGTTTTTCCGCTCTTCGCGTATATGTTGATATGTGTGCTGGAGAGCTACTGTGCACACAGATGTTGTTCAATAAATTTCTAGATAAAGGTTTCTTACGTTCTTTTCATTGAGAGCATCTTGCTTCTCGTCGCCCTTCTATTACTCTCGCAACTATAGACAGTCTCCTGTGGATCCGTTCGCCAGCTGTCGCCTAATGAATGTCAGATCATTCATCCTCCTTCGCTGTCGGAGATTCATGCTTTTCAAAGTTGTGTAATTCCTATCTGCCCACATAGGAACAGAGAAATGACCTTACCGATGTGTGCCGTTTTTCTCTCATCACATTTATCTCCTTTTATCTGGTCGTCGCTCTCGGTTACCGCAGACAACTCGCCGACTCAGTCGTGAGAATAACCATCGCTCGCTCTAGTAGTTACCGAATACTGTGTTTAGGTTTAATTTTTCTGAGCATTCGGTCATTGTCGTTGAAGCTTTTAGCTGTGAGGCGAGCTGCTCCTAGCTAATCAAGTAGGTATACCGTTGCATTACTGACTTATTTATTTTCTTTTCTCGCATACTTCCATTTTTCTTCAGAGCTCAACTCGGTTTATTTCTTAGCCTCACTTTCAGTCCTGAATATATCTTTGTGCATAAGACTCTGAATTAGCGACAACGCGAGAATCTGAGCAGCTCTACAGTGACAATCGTGTAGTCATAACGCTTTGCTATTCGATTGTGTGTGTGATATTCATGAAGGTTAGTACTGTTGATTTGAAGAGGTGTAAAGACCGAACGTGTGTTCGAATCCAATCCATAGAAACACACGTTGTAATGTAATCTCTCAACTTATGTCATAAATCGCAATTGCGAAGTAAAAATGATCTCTCAGCTAAAATCTCTATCATTGTACACAGAAGTCAAACAAGGCAATTTCATAACCATATTGAATCGCGAACCAACCTGCTACGAATATAAGTTGCACTAGAGTTGTGAGACAATGTAGGAGAGTCAACTGCAAGAACAGTAAAGAATAATTTATACGGGTATAAACTCTAAGAAACGTTATAACGTGTAAGCAAAGAACTTTATGTTACGAACTATAGAATATGTTTATCAACATGAACGTACAAGCTTACATGAAAAAAACAACATGATTTCTTGAGAAAAAATCAAGACGACACACATAGCATTGAGGGTAGCCATGAGAAACAATCAAGAATCTACCCTCGATAACTTTAGTCATTCATATACATGATGCGATTATATGACCAAAGATAGACAATATTGATTACATACATGCTGTTCAGAAAGTTGTCATTCGCAGTTCACCATATATCCTCTAGACCTCTCGAGATCTCGGACATAACATCTCACGGTCGTCTCTTCTAGGCGTCGTGAGCGCAGCTTCTCAAATCTGACGATGCACGGTGCCCATTCACCTCACCTATCCCAACTAGCTCTGTCATCCCCCCTCGCCCGCCATCACCCATAGGAAGAACTTTCAAGTCCGGATTGCTCAGGCTTGCTACTTCCACCGCGACCATTTCAGACCTCAGAAATCGCATAAGGCTATCGAGCCAATTAAGAGTAAAGAACTAAATGAACTTGAGCTCGTAGTGTTTAGTGAATGCCAATGAGTGTTGCCATGTACTGAACTCAAAACCTTGAGTGGGGTGTGACTAGAACGGCTAGCACCATGATCTTGATAATGAAAATTAATCGCGTTCATTTCCGAGCGCGCTCTTAGCTCTCTCTTTGTTCTTGTGTGACACACATTCTGCAAAGGCCTCATCGCCGCAAGTTCGCTACCTTGTCTTACTGATCGCGAAATAGTCGCACTCATCTGGTACCTCCTCACCACATCATTTCCCAGTCACCCTGCTTAACCATCGCCCACTCTCACATTATCATGTGAGCAGCTAGCGCAACATAGGGCACTCCCCTGCCGCTACTCTTACTACCGCCCTGCTCACGTCCAGATTCTAAGCGAGCAGTTCGTGTAATAGCTTAGAGTCTGTCACAGTGGTTGTCATATATAGCAAAGAGCGATATCACGATTCAAGCAACTTTTTAGTTCGTTGCTGTGACTTGGATTACCTTAGCTCAGGGTTTTGCTAGCGGTTCGTTCGCCTTTTTTCTCGTGTGACTTCATCTCTCGCTCCTACCTTGGCTTTCACAGATCGCTCGCAGTGCTTACCCAAGTTCCTCGCAATGTGGTCTCTTGGACGCTCTGCAAGAAGGGATACGTCCGCTTTAGCTCTCCCTGTGCTAGTAAGTTTGGTCTGCCGCTATATATAACACAAATTTCTCGCCGATAAGTCTGCTTGCATTCTGGTGCCTACGCAGTCGGAAAGCGGAGAATTGCAGAGTAGTCGACGAGAGTTGATTCATTCGCGAGTAAGCTCTAGCTCCCACGCCTTTCGGTGTCCACCTGTCATGCGCGCGGTTGAGCTCAGGACCACTCGCGCTCGCTAGACCCACTATCGGCACGTCTTTCGCACGTGAAGTGCCGCTGCTCGCTGGCCCACGCCCACTGCGTGGGACTTGACCACAGCGCGAATGCGATACCGCACCCAGGTGTGTGCAATGAATCGGAGTGTGGGGTCCTCTTATATGGTGGAAAGTGTTATTATGATCAAAACAACTTTTCAGTTCGTGACGGTAACATGGATTAGCCAGCTGTTTTCTTATCGGTTGTTTCCTCCTCCTTTGGTGCGCCTTTCTACTCAAGCGCGCGCTACGCACCCCTCCCTGCACCCCTTCGGGGCCCCTCCCCTCTGCCTCCCTCCCATACATGTGATTGAAGAATTAGAAACTACTCAAGCAATTCGCTTCGCACAGAGCCAGTGGCCAGAGATAGCTGAGCACGCTCGGAGAACAACGGAGTAGGGAGTAGGGTCAAGCCAGACGCAGACCCGGCACCCCCATCCTGCTCTAACAGCACGCCATAACAGATGGTGAGTCCAACAAAAGACAGCTGGTCCACTCCGTAGTGGGAGGTTGCGCGTCAGCGGAACAGCTCAGTCAATGCTCGTACAATTATCGCAGAAACATCACTTGCTGTGACATGCCTGTGAGTTCCATAGCCGCACCTCCGTGATAGAAATCAATAAATCACCACATTGTGGATAGTTGCTCATCTCGATATTACGCTATTGCGCGAGTCTTGCATAACTCTCCACAAGTACAAATCATTGGATTCTGCTACTTGTGACCAGTCGAACTGCCAATGACATCGCTCCGCGTCGACGCAGATCTCTCTGTGTCTCAGTAGCCTGGCTCATGCGGTCGCGCTCAGCTTGGTCGATCGTCTTGCGCCTCTAGCTCGAGCGACTCTATCTTACGCTCGTTGACAGTATTGTGCGGTACGGGACAGACAGAACCATACGCTGTGTGTGAAATGCACTTGCTATGGCCTGGTATATCTCCCTTCTGTGCTCTTTACCGCGACCACACAAATGATATTAGAGCTGAAACTAATAGGTGTGATGTGTTTAGCTTAGGAGCATTGACCCTGCAAAGAGGTCACACATTATAGCCGGGTATTCTAGAGCAAATAAAATCTTTGAAACAGATTAATGAACTATGTTGTAAAATCTAATAAATGAGAATTATTGAGGGGGGTCGAAAGCAAAGAGATAGCTCAGCTTCCGTTTCGCACGTGCCCTTAGACGGAAGCCGAGCAAAAGCATATTCCTCCTTCCGTGCTCTTCAGTAAGGAAAGGAAGAAAAATCAATTGCAGCAAGTTTATAAGGTATAAAGTTGAAAACGATAAAGACTGAGAGGTTTAAGAATGCTAATTGATTGGATAACGTGGTAGGACGTCGTAATTACGAAAAACTATCAGTTGATGTTACATTATAATATCCGAAAATACTACACGACACATGCAGGTAAAAAAATGTGTTACATAGACACCAATTTAAACGAAAAAGCCACTGAGAATACCTCGGACTAATCTGCTTATGCTACCGTAATCATTCATAATAGAGTATTTGTAACATATAAGTTTATTTCTATAAATACTCCTCACTATACTAGCTATAATGAAGTCCTCACTGTAACCACTGCTATAAAGCATTCTTACCATATCCGATATTCTTCCAATAAACGTATCAAAGCAAGTACAGGTGTTGGCTATCCTAAGGGTTTCTGTGTATATAACGGAAGCCTTATTGTTAGTGGAGATATTTGAATCACTGTGTGGGAATCTAATCACTTTGAAGTTAAAGTCATCTGTTTTATTATATAAACCAGTAGTAATTTGGCCGTTTACTATATTGATGGTTAAGTCCAAATAATTACTGTATAGCTCAGTTGTGTGTGTCTTCTTCAACTGGAGGGTATTTCTATAGACCTCCGCGAGTTGTTCATCGACTTCATTTTCAGACTGGTTATGTATGACTAGGAGATCATCCATATATCTGTATGGAATGAGCAACTTACTAGCATTGAATCTATTGCACTTTGCATAATTGTATTCCATGATTGACAGCGTAAGGTCTGCCAACAGCGGGCTGAAGTTGCCTCCTTGTGGAACACCTTTAGTCTGATTGAATATGTTACCAGCAAAAATACAAAAACTGTTGCGCAATAAGTAATCGATAAGATATATTAAGTCGGTAGCTTTGTAGTATCTGTAGTTGCTTTTATTTGCTCTACCGTCTGAGTAAAAAACATGGTAACCATTACTAGCAATGAACGCCTTATTGGCATTTTTGAAGCAGATGCTCATAAGCTGTTGCATATTCCTGATAATGAGGCTATGTTCCAAGTTTGTAAACATGTCAGTGAAATCGGCAGTATATATTTTAACATTGCCGTAGGCAATATTAGTCAGCTCCTGACTTATATTGATGTTGTCTATCGACCAGTAAGTCTTAATCGTTCTGTTTCGGTTTTGCATCACTTTTGCATAGTTTATGAAATGGTTTTTGATAATGTGTGAAAAGTAGGCTGCCATAACGTGTAGCTTCTTTAAGCTAGCGCGTTTGATGCTACTGCTATGTGCGCCAGTAATATATCTGAACTTGATCGGATCTTTGTGCAGTTTAGGCAGAGCATATATAGTTGGTAGATCTGAATCAACTTCTACTTCTAAAGCCGCGCTCACAGATAGGAAGCGGCGCCCTAGCGCCAGCCGGCTGGTCTGTGGCATAAACTCAATTGAAAATGAACGTTGTAAGGAAAAGCTTTCAGCACAGCTTATATAAGGAAGTTAGGAAAAGACCAGATTTGAAAATCTTACGTTTCGCTCTAGTTCCTTGTTTTCGCTTTCCAGATGGGGAATATTCTCCATAATTACAACGAAAGGAGGGCGGTAGCAAACCCCAGGATTGAGCAATATGTTGCTCTTCAAGATGTGTTTCGATAATAACGATGACGCCTGAAAGGGCTGTAGATCTCGAAAATAACTAGAAGTATTAGGACGAATATGGACATGCAGAATGCTGAAAGGGGTGCCACCCTAGCGTGTCCATGTAAATTACATAGAGGATCGTCAGGGTAATGAGAAAATCGAAGGTACTTTCGAGCTTACAGTTGGCAGACCAACCTCTTCTCGAATGCTCAGAGCATCATCTTGTAGGAATGATGCCAAAGCAGCTACCAAATCATCATCGCTTCCTGCAAATACACAGCAATGACTGCTGAAATCAAGAGCCCATATTCAAAAAAACTGTGCGAAGAAATTATTCTTTGTTTTTTCACACGTTACTGCCTACAAAATCGGGCGTATGATGGCAATAACTTGGCTTCTGTTGATATAAAACCATTGTTGTAGCACTGCACGAGAGGCTATGACCAGCATCACACGACGAAGCTGGTTTTCCCACCTCGTCGAAGGCGATGTGCTCCAACTTCCAGAGCGATTCGTTTCGGTAACTCTTCCTCGGCGTTGGCACACGATTTTATCCATTCTAGCTCATCTGATGAAGGCGCTTCTTCCGT
>MU950010.1:0-18121 GCA_036418165.1 Cooperia oncophora
TCCTTCCGATCGTAGGTGTTCAACAGTTTCAACAAGGTCAAAGAGAGGAACGAAGACAAATATGAAAAAGCATCCCACTTCGCAGCTTCTTTTCTCGATTGGAGAGTTTCTGAATTCTCGCATAAATGGAGTGGTGACACGAAAGCCTGATTGACCAGGTCAGGAAATGAGGCCACCGTTGTTTCATGCGTCGAGAGGGTGACGGTTTTATTTTTCAATTCCATTCATAATGAAGAATACGGACTTCAAACCTCGCCAGAGATGGGAGTGGGCGTGACCGCCTGAAATATAAATGACTACTGGCCAGATGTGCATAATAGGGTTTGACGAAACCATGCGAGGAATGTCGTTTCGGAGGGGCTCATGCAATGTGCATAAGCATCCGTAGAATAAGGACAGGCGCATTTATCCGCTATGGTAAAAAGTGGAAGCATTTATCCGCTATGGTAAAAAGTGAAAGAAGTATTTAGGGAACTGGAAATTCTTCGTTACTGATTTTCAACATTTGCGGCACATGGAAATCCGTACCTCCTTCCTTGCCCTTCCTCCTCAATCCTTTCTGAAGCCCACATTCGATTTGTGTTTCATAAGCCTCCAATGGAGACGGGCTGCATTCAATAATAGAAAAATTGCCTCCTTTTTATCGTTGATTTGCAGGAGGAAAGTCTGATTAGCTGATTAGCTCGGGCTGGAAGACGGCCCGAGACTCGACGCCTTTATGTGGTAAGCGGAGCCACTTTCGGACTCCTACACCACCTCCAGCTTTTGAATTACAGAGAACACTATTTTTTTCTGCTCCATGTTATGATGGTTATTATTTAAGACGAAGAGATGAATCGCATTGAAAGCAGAGCAGCCATCGTTGTAGAAATTACAACGGGGGTCGCTATGAAGGCGAAGGAGGGAGGGTGTCATAAGGGTAGGGCTCATTCACAAGTGGTAAGAGCAGCGATAGCCAGGCCTTGTACAGCTGTTGAATGATAAACGAGTTATTCATAGTTCTTGTTGCAAAGAACTCCTAAAGAGATACATGATGACAGAGGCAAGTTGCAAGCTCATAAGTGGAGAACGGGCTGTGACAAGAAGTATGCACAAGAAGTAGCTGCCCACGACGACGTCACAAATTAATAAAGAAACGGAACACAGATAAGCTCGGACCTTTCTGCACCCTATGAGTACAGCTGCGAACACGGAAAAGTCTAAACGAGATGATACATCTTTCCAATACCTCTGCGTAGGAGTCGGATACATGGCGCATATGAGGTTATGTCAATTCGCGCCGAGAGGACTATTTCCCGATAACTTCGACAAAGATGTGTTCTGAAAGCGTAATTAAGTCTCACAAGTCACTGGAAATGAGAGTCCATTTTCGTCGCGCCGTACGGACCAGGTTTCTCGCTTCGTCTGAAACTGTTCGCAACAATTACACAGCGGGGTATTTTTTAGTGGGTTGAGATGGATTGCTTTCAGAAAAGGATGACCTTCTGGACTTCGGCTCTCTTTCTGGTTTCACAAGAAGTCACATATGTAAAAGGATATGGCTGTGCAAAGCGTGAAAACTCATAGGTGAGTTGAAGTTTGACAAGGATTACACAGAGGGTTAACTTCTGTAAAGTCGGGCGTTTGATTGCGCTTGAGCACAACTAATAAACATCGTTCTGGTGCTTGACAGCCCTACTCTCCTCTCTCCAGAAGCTCCACTCTCTAAAAAGTTTCGGATTTCGAAAAAAAACTATTACTGGAGTTTCTGGCCCATTTCGCAACATATCGCAAAATAGCTTGCTCCAGTGCGGCAGCAGAAAGCATTTCGAAATCCGTGCACAATTTCTGAATGCGCGCAAACGTTCAAAACTCAATGTCATTTCTTTCTTTCTCTCTTTTTGCTCCTTTTCTGTCTTTCTTAGGGGTAAGGGTCGTACGGAGACCTGCTCGGGGTAGGGAAGGTCGTACCTAGCAGAAATTGTACACAACGCGAGCCAGCGTGCCTTGATTGAAATATGCTCCCATGATAAACACGGTCGAATGGGCAATTTATAGGTAGTCAGCACGATAAATCCCTAAAGACGAGTAGGATCAATACGCCTGGCAGGACGGAATTCCGCGACCCTGAGCAGGCGCTGCGTAGCGCCTTTTCCAAAAAAAGGTACTCCTATAAGGCTCTATCAGGGTGCAAAATCCCGAGCCCGACGCACCACTCCCCCACGTCTACAAATGAAGGACCGTACCTGATGCTCGTATTGCTTTATTTGCAAAGTAAAATATGAAGCGAAGGGATTGATATGAAGCTGCGGTGCTGCATGGATATATGAGTACATACGTGCAGCCGTATCTACCGTAGCGGTTATTGGCACGATGCCTACGGGAAACTCGTCCGAAATTGCTTTCTGAGTCACAAAGAACAGGCTTTTCTTTGCAGGTTTTGACCGTGTCACTTCGTTTTTTCTCCATTTTCCCCCACTATATGGCACCTGCTAGATTTAGGTGCTGGTCAGTCCCATAATGGAACGCGCCATGTATTCAATTCTAAACGAGAATCAGCATCGTTTCGAATGCTGTTCGGTCTACATTGCTTAGTTCTAGGCTGGTTGAGCTTGGCAGCCAACCAGTCCAGAAGTAAGCAATGCTACGTCCTCCCAGACAGGTCTGGTATCGACTGGCCTTCCCAAAGAGAAGGAAAACTTGGATGGCTCATGCGAGAGCCGATCCGGATCCTGATACTCGGATTGCCCGCCTCGCAGCCAGCGCCTCTGCCTAAACCGAAAGAAATTCCCAAAGGATTTCAAAATGGCTATGTCGAACGAATACAATAGAGTAAGGTGGAGTAGTTTACATAGTTGTGACAACGTTGCTCATTGGCCAAATTTGAAAACACGAAATTAGCTGAAAAATAATACCTAAATCACGAGGATATGTCATGTTTCCAAATAAATGCGATACTAAGGAACAAAAGTTTTGAGGCAATATGAAAACTCTACTAGTTTCGAAACTCTACCAGACTCTACTGGACTGAGTACGAATAAGCTGCGCAGCTGGGATACAACAGTCTACATACCCGTGTATAAAGAAGAAAGTGTTGTAAAAGAGTAGGAGCATTCAGCCAATGGTGAGCCGAAGAGTCCTGCAACCTAGCCCGTGGAACTTACAAGTGACAGTAAGTGCTAAGGAAGCAGAAAAGTGAATAAGTTTACACATCAAAGCTGGTTTCAGCGAAAAGGGAAGGTGGCAGTAATGAAGAGCATCTCAAAGAACCACTAAGATCGATGCTTTTAGAAAACAACTGTTCGAAACCAGACCAGAAGTTGATGAACGCCCTCTACGAACCAGTATGTATGATCACAAAGCACGGGGCTGGCTAATATTGCGCAGCCAAACAAGATCTGACCGTGTCTGTCGTTGATGTTCAGCCTGCGGGGTGCGGCCATTGACGTTGGTGGGGCTGATGGGTAGCGGTGGTGGTGATGGTGGGGTGGGAAGGAAGCGGACAATCTTCGACAACCCGTTTGCGGCTTCGTCAAAGCTCACAGAAAACAGCCCAAAACAACGGACGCAATATGGGAGCTGTACTTCATGAGAAGAACCGGCTCGACATCCCATTTTAGGGCCAGCGAGTGCTAATGAGGTCCACATCAGGAGCTAGGCAACGGCGATGCCAGACTTGCCATCCGTTATTTAAATTTTCCGTACCTTGATAGTGCCCGCCTCCGCTGAGCGAATACGACCCTCCGGGTATCCTCAACGTACGACATATTAATGTGTAACTCTAGTGAGTAAGTAGTTTTTTCATGCTTAAGTTGGGTTTTTTCCAACTTTCGTCTGTATGTCAAAAAAGGAAGGGGGGGGTTAGGTTCATGGCGCAACGGATAGTAGCTCGGTCTACCACGTGAATGGTTTAGGGGTCACGCAGACCATTTGAGTCCCCCATCACGAGCTAGCACTAATCGCTAGCTAATCGACTTGAAGCTGAAACACCAGGTTCCGTGGGAGACGGGCAAGAGAATCGTAAATTGCCGCTTCGTCGCGCGCGACGTTTCCTTAATTTGCACTACCCTTTCGATTGGAGCATCGGATTTCATGTAGACAAGGACATGGTAGACACTTGTTTTTGGTCATACATTGTCTATTCTCGACCAATACCACCTGAAATCGTCGTCATTAGCGGCGCGACGTCGCACGCGACGCCCACTGGCGCGGCGAATTACGATTCTCTTGCTACATACCTAGGTCCTGTTGTGCATCCAGCGCGCGCAGCACAATTTGGGAAAGCCTTCGCCACCGCTCTTGCGATTTTGCTGATCTACAAATATCAGCATTATTCGCCACAATCTTTCAAACGACCTCTCAGCGCGGCAGGAAGTGAACGGCTTACAAAAGTGAGAACTAGTATGGGCTATGTTGCGGGGATTCCGCGTGGGGCTAACCCACCTTAGCAAAATGGTACCATGCTCAAGTGTGAGAGCAGAAATAATGGTTTGCGCATTAGATTCCCTCCACAAGTCGCTGTGGGCCGTGCCACATCGTATCCAAATGCCACGACTTAAGACGCTCCTAATCAAGAAAATGTTATTAAGAAGAGCAATATCACTTATCAGCATGGGTGGCGGTCGGCAAAAATGACCCACAATTGGGATTTATGCCCTCCGCTCCGCTTAACACCAACTGAGCGCCCTGTGTTAACTGTAGAAAGAACATTTTTCGGTGGTCAGCGGTAACAGGACGGCGTTAGGAGCCAGTTATGGGAGCCGCAGCGTCTCCATTTCTTACTGTGAAGCCGCAAAAGTGGGACTGAGAGACTGCTTGTGAAGCCGCAAAAGTGGGACTGAGAGACTGCTTGTGAAGCCGCAAAAGTGGGACTGAGAGACTGCTGAAGAAAGGGTGCCGCCACGCCTCGGTTGACCCGGAGGGTTGTCTTTGAAGGGCTCTGCGAAATTTGTCTTTAAGGGCTCTGCGAAATGTGGAATAAAGTATAGCCTTGTATGCTCCTTCACTTTTCGACTGTAATACGACATCTCGTCAAGGATGAGAAGGCTTGTTTTACCATGTAGTGCCAGAAGACAAAGTTCTTCAAATTCTAACGCTTTGAGAGAGACTCTTCTGTGACCGCTAAGAGAGCCAGGAACCATCCTGTGTCGGATAACGCGAAAGGCACCAGTTTCTGGCCATAAATCAACACGAAAATCAAGTCGGCTCATTAAATGTGTGGCCTCCGCAGCTTAACAAGAGGGTGGGTTTTCAATCTCAGATTTGAGAGGTTGGCTTTACATCTCTTAAACTCAATAGTGGAGTCGGACTGTTTTTTTCGCAGAAGATACCCTAAAAACAACAAACGAAAGACAGGCAGCTTTCCTGATCTAACAGATAAGAGACCGCATCCTCTAATGGACACAGCCCGATTTTCGCGCTGATTTATTGCCGAATGCTGGTGCCTTTCTCGTTTTTCTATGAAGGACAAACACTGGCCATCCCAGCACTCACAAAAAAATCATTTGTTGGATCATTAAGATGTAGAGAAATTTTCGCTTTCTAGCATGACTCGGTCTTTCCCGCAATATTTCATTTTAGTCAAAAAAAGTGGAGAGGTTTTAGGTTCTCCTACGTTCTACACGTTACCGCATCCTTGACACGTTCCGGACGGCGTGACACACATGGTGTGTCACAAGTTTGTCTCTATGCAGGGTTTTATTCGATTAATTTGTCTCCCTTGCATTTTCCAATGTTGTCAAAAAACCTCCTCGGTAACGAAAGACCTCATAAGCGATTGAGAAGAGGTAGAAAGTGTTTGACGAGTTTCTAGTGAAAAATGGTGAGTGATTCGAAGGTGCGGCGGTACTCAACAAGTCCGCAAATGTGTCATTAAACGATAAACCCGCGATTATTTTGGGTAGCGGCGTTGACTTGCAAACCTGGTGTCCCTAAGTGACTCTCCAGGGGGGAAAGCAAACGAAAACCGTGAAGAACACCATAAGGACCCCCGGAAGCCTCAGTGTGCGAGTTCTCTGGATCTACTTGTTTTATGTATTCCGAAAAGCGTATTACGCCTGCCGCTTCTGGCTCACTATTCGCTTATCCACGACAATATCATCTAACTGTGAAAACAAAAATTCGGAGTAAAAGTGTTTTCGGGACAAAAATATGCGTGCGGAGTCTAAGTGGAGGCGAGAAACTAAGGAATGGCGTCAGAACGCTACAAAGAGAGCGGCCGCAGCGCCTTCGTTAGTAAAGCTGATGGAAACCGCGGGAAAAAGACTCACGAGACAACGGACTAGACTGCTATGAACAAGGAGGACCCATGCGATATTGCTTGACGGCGTGAGACTGTCTCCAGCGAAGTTGCAGGAGTAAAAGCTACGACCCAAGTTTCCAAGGCCAACTATCTCTGGCTCTTTTTTGCAACGGTGTGCCTTTTTCAAAGCCCGACGGCTATGTTTTTTGCAGGCACTTGAACAAGGAAAAATTGTCACAGCGGAGCAGTTTGACCAACCGAAGTGAAAAGGACCAAGAAACATTGAGCGGATGTATTATTTTGAAATTTTGCATATTTATGGGAAAAGTTCCTCCTGTGTAGTTCGGCCTTGTGTTCACGACAGAATAGCTTCGCTTACCAACAGAGCGTGAAATGCTGGGTCTGCGCTACAGATCAAGCTTTGTCTCCGCGCTTAGCAACACGCACCACTGAACTTAGTTCATGTAATGCGAATTGTCTTCGCGTTCGAGGAGTTCACGCACCTTCAGAAAAAACCTTCGGCATATTTTAGTGATCGTCGGTGATTTGCGCCATTTTGATCCCTGCATCGCTACAAGGAGTTGAAACTACTACAGGATACAATCTCAGTCAAATCTCTACCCGTTCGGAGAAGATTATTCGACCTAAAGTTCGGCGTATATTCCGCAAAAATGTGGGACAGTTAGAGCGTGAGAGGGTGGCAAAACTCTAACGGAGTCTCACCTACGTCTCGACCTCCGAATGTATCGCGTCAAAGATCTCGGAATAGTCGCAGAGGTATGCCTGGAAGGAGTTCGAAGTGTAAGCTGGATTAGAATGTGTAGCTTCTTTTAAGGACCAAGTCACATCGTCGACTTCGGTTGAAGATTTCGACGAACAAATTCCGCTCCTTATATGTAGTTGATCGAACGCCTTCACACCCGTTCTGGATTCGATGTTGAAAGAGACCGGGTTGTGGAAAGTCTCAACATTTTGATAATATTCTTTGCTTCAAAAGTCTTATCGCCCTGATTTTTCTCCTAAGGCCAGCATTGGTTTTGAGGCCTTCGAGCTCGAGACGACGTTCTCGGCGGCAAGTGATCTTTGAAAATTAACTCCGTGCATTTGTCGTCATGTCTATACTTTCAGGAGAGAGATTGCCACTTCGTGCACACGAAAGTGCATAGGGGGTCAAAGACGAATGACCTTCCACGAAATTTACGTATTTGGGCTACGGGGCGACGACTTACACAGCTGATTACAGCTCGTGTTATCTGCAGTGTCGTAGGACGCTCATAGCAGAGAAGGGTAGTGCTTCAACTTTTGCAAGCGCCTGAAGCGTTCTCCTTTCCCAAATGGTCAGTGCTAGGGAGGCGTTTTTTAAGGATATTCTTGAGAAGTTTTTTTTTTTTCTCTATTGGGAGTCATTTATCACACTTATCCACTACTATTCCATAGTTGAAATCCCTTGACGCAAAAACGATTTATTTAGTAACTGAACTAAAGTGACGGCACGTGTCCGAGTTCACCTAACAAGGTAGCATTCCGTTCTAAAGAATGGCGAGAAGTGGCGCTCAGATGCCTGCTTAAGCAAAAATGTTGTACTTAGCACTTTAGACTATCCGGAATTCACATCTTCATAGGCATCAATAGGCATCATAAGGTATTTTGTAAGCAAAACTTGCATCCAGGGCCGAGATCGGACAAAAGATCTCACAAAGCGGTGGATACAGTCAACTTTCTGGCGCCATTGGACATTCACTCAAATGAGTTACAGCAAAACAGATGAAATGTTAATAAAACACAGAAACAAAAAAAAAAATAAATAATAGCTTGACGCAAGAGAAGCAAGAGAATGGCATAATATGGTTTTAGCTCGATAACCCTCTGATATGGGTCCAAGCGTGAACGAACCGTTATACGCAAGTAGTGCTAGAATGTCAACCTCAGTAGATTCAAAAATGTGATGTTCTTGAAAAAACTTCCTAAGTGGAACTGTTTCCAGGATCTTGCTTTTCCTCCTGGAGTAATCACCCGCCACAAGACTGACCTGCAGCTTTGCTAGAGACTGAAGAAAACGAAATTCTCTGAATCCTACTGAAATTTTTTTCGACCCACCAGGCATCGTGCTGACTATCAGGGATCAGATTATTACGCTACTGATGTACTACTCGCAGTGCATGTAAGAGTAGTCGATGGTAATATAAAGCAACAAACACCAGGTGAGAAACCACAATGGGCGAAATTTTGGATAATAATAATGTAGACACGGTCTTCCTGGTTCCGTATGGGACGATGACTCCTAAGAGAGTCCCGTGTGTATGTGAGCACCACAAGTAGTCTCTCAATAAACATATTGCCCGTGATCGTCCTTACTTTTGAAGCCCGTTCTCTGCCGCGTTAACCTACTCCATATTTTGACCACAGTAAGATGTCCCTCATGGGGTAGTGATCTGTTCCCGCAAAACCGTGCTAGAAAATGAAAATTTCTCTAAATCTTAATGATCCAACTTTTTGCGAGAGCTGAGATAGCCAGAGTTCGCCCCTCATAGAAAAACGTGAAAGGCATTAGGATGAAGGGCGACAAGGGCGACTTTTGTGGGCCCTTTCCGACCACGGAAAACCGCACTCGCCTTATCTCAAGCAAAGTAGGCGAATATACTGTACCAGCTCTGGGTAATCATTATCCATGCTTTGGTTTGAACACTCACCTATATACAAAGGGAGGGGGACTGGCAAAAAAGACACTTTTCTTCCTCGACTTTCAAGGCGATAGAAGCTACACTTTGTCTGATTGGACTGATTTCAACAACACATTGTACTTGATCACAAAACTCCGCCACAGCCTTCTGACGAACGCCATCGAGAGATTCTGCCACGCGACCGTGATTCGGTGCCTGAGTTCAGCGAGGTCGTTGATTTCTCCGCCACTGTAGACCACCCTGTTGAGCTCCTCCCGAACCGGTAATCGAGAGGGTTCAGGTCAGGCGCACTTGGATATTCCGTCTTCTTCAGGTACTCGACGCCCTTCCATTCCAAGACGGGCGAGAGTTTTTCGGTTTCATGTGCTGGCACCCAATCCTGTAGCAGTACGAAGTTTCCAAGACGGTACAGGCGACGACATGAAGGCAGGATATTCTCCTCGAGTTGGTCGATGTAACAATCAGTCTCCATTTCAGTCCGGGGTCCACGAAGAAAATATCGGTCTTCCCATTCCAGGAACTTCCGGTCCATACCATCAACCCGCGCCTTGGCGACTGCGGTGAAGATGATATCCTGGACCGTAGCGACGTTGTCGGAGCTGCTCGATGTTGGTCTTCCAGATCAAGAGTGCCGGTCTCCAGGTAGCTGTCCATGGGTGGTTCCACACAAGATGTTTCGCAGCTGTTTGGAGGTTCTTCTCCAGTCAGGCTGCGACTGGAGATGACTTCATATTTTGGTGTACATGAAGGTGATGGGCGAGCTCCTGCTTATCGAGGAACATCTTGGGTATCTTCCGCCCTGGTACTCGTATCCACGTCTTCTGTCTGGGCTGCGAAAACTTTACTGATATGTGACTCGGCCGAAGTGTCTTTTTTGCCCCCCCCCCCCGGATGTACTTCTCTCCAGAACTCGAGAATTAGCAGTTACTAGCCAACCTTTTGAGAATTTATCTCTTACGACTATAATACGGGCTCGGGCTCGGGTCGGGCTTACTTGGCCACCTAAGGCAATGGCTGAGGCACCGTGGATGTGAAGTACAAGCCATCAGACGAGAAAGGAATATGATTTACGTGGATGACTTCCGAGGAAAGATAGACGCAGAAGAATTGAAGGGAGGTTAGAGGATGTAAAAAGTGGAAAGCCGCTAATGGAACGAGTTACATTAGAAGAACGAAATTCCCCGAAGAGCGGAATAACGGCGCGAGGTTGAAAAGAACAGAAGCGGCGATCGCTGTCACCGAAAGGATTACAGTTCACAGCGCTCCAATTATTCCAATGCAGACAAATTCGCAGCACATTTTACCATTTACTACCCCATTGTTGAGGCCTAATTTTGCTCTAATAGCTTCCTCTTGATTAGATTTGATCAAAACTACTTCGTTTTATAAGGTAGTTTACGTCTCAACACAGATGCCATATATGTTGATACGAAAATACATGGCATCTATGTCACGGGCACTAGCTCAATAGGTACACTCAAAATCCCTGAGATGCGGTAGGCGTGGCTGCGTACTTGGACTGAACTTGATGGCGGCCAAGGTTTTCGTGAGATATTTTCATTTTGGGACAGTTGTAATCATGTCTTTGTCCAACACAGAACAAGATGACAGTTGTCTCAAATTGGAAATATCCCACGAGTAACCCATCCTATGCCGTGTTCACGCCTACTCCGTCACAGGGATAAGGAGTATGTCGCACCTACTAGACTTTTCTATGCTGAGAGAATGCGATGATTTTCGGGGAGGCAATACCCTTGACGAGGAGCTTTTAGGAAGTCTGGTGTTCTGAAGTCGTTCTGGCTCCTGTGGCGCGGAGCCAGAAGGGGATTTTTTTAGCCAAGCGGGCAAGATATACTCGAAATCCCTGAGATCGGGTAGGCGTGGCCGCATGTTTCAACTTAACCTGAAGCGTCTATGCTTCTGGTGGAATATTTCCATCTTGACACAACTGTTGTCGTGTCTCTGTCCAACATAGAACAAGAGGACGTCCCAGACAGGGATATACCACGAGTAACCAGTCCTTGCATGGTTAAGAATTGCACGCCCGCTCTTGCGCTCACGGATAAGGAGTGTATTCGTATGACGTGGGTAAGACTACCTTTGAAATAAAACTCCCGCCATATCAATCCAAGGAGTACAGCCTGACCAAAATCTGACCGTAGTTTCCAAGAGTGAGCACTAATGGACAAAAGCTGCGAAAATCTGGAGCCTTTACTGCTGGTGTGTATAAACCCGTTCAAAAGAGCGAATGTTTGGAGGCATGATTCTAGGAAGAAATGGAATGGTGTAGATTCTCCTTGAAAAATTAATTACAGCTCTGCACCTATATCTCAAAAGGAGTTAGTCCATTGGAACCTGAGGATGTCTTAACAGGTTTCTATGTATTTCATTAAAAAAATAAGAAAAGTTTCAGTTTTTTTTTCATAGCCGTCGTTTCGCTCTCTAAAATATCATTTTGAAGATCATGAACAATATGATTTGGGGTTAAATTGATTCGGATTTCAAAAGCAATCGATTTCGAAGCGACGAATTAGTGGAGATGGAGGAACGAATGAAGGCGAGTCAAACCCATTTTCTTACGGAGCGATTCCGCCGCAGTAGGCGTTTGCGCAACTGACTTTCCCTTTTTTAATTGCTAAATGGAGCGGCGAGTTCTCACATCGCTATCTCTGGAAATCCTCAAGGGGAGAAAACCTTTAAATAGAATCTTCCCAAGCCTAGGAATCAGTGTTGAGTGATATTGACGAATATCGGTTCTAGGAGAAGTCTTACAGCTTCCAAATCGTAAGAGTGGGATGGCTTTTAACTGATGGCATGTCGATGACGACGACAGTGGATCGAAGCCACCATGGTAGGAGCTGGTTTCCCTCGTTTCACAAATGGAAAATTAATCATGACCAGCCGAAACATCTCCGATCTGTCGTAAAAACTGCAATCCTGCTTGAAATGTGTGGTGTTGTTTGCAATTTGAACCTTATGTGCAAAGCCATTACACGCAAAATACGTCAGGATCATAGCCAAAATTCTCATCCTGCTTTCCTTCTTTTGGGAAAATAAAGCTCCACAATGGTGAGGTTATCATTAGTTCAAGTAAGAAGTTGCAAGTGAGTCGCTAGTGAAGAAAATGGAGACGAAGATATCTAAAACCCCTTGATACAGCCAATTAATTTTGATGACTGGACGATCATACAAAAAGGCGACAGAGAAGAGACGCTGACCAGAAGAAAGAGAAAACAGAAACGTAAGATGATCACACCAAGGAACACCTTTTGGCATGGACTTAATACGTCTAAGTTATAAGGGCTTAGCGCTCCAGGGCACATCATTGGTTGGAGATTTTAGCCGAGTCCGATATTAGTGCGAGTCTGCGTCACCACCTGTCTCCCCACCCCCTTTTTTTATTAGGGGATCGAGCAGCCGTCGAACGGAAGGGATTGCGCGGCACATGGTGAAAAAGAGCGAAGAGCGCGCAGACCAATACGATGCCCCCCCTTCTACCATGCTCTCAGATTTTCCCCTCACACTGTCGCTGCCACATTTTGGCCAAACACTTTCCCCGGCAACTTCCCCTACCTTTCGCCAAAAAATTTTGCTGTCGGACCGGGAGGGGGGGGGGACGCGAAATGAAACAGCGAAAATTCATGAAAAGTCAACCCACCACTACCGGACCAAAAAAAAAAAAAAAAAAAAAAAAATCACTCCTAGAAAGGCCAGGAAGGTAAATACGAGCGACCAATAAGCAACTTAACGGCCATCCCCTTTGACAACGTCCGATGCTAAGCCGAGGAAAAAAATCCAAAGCCTATAAGGAAAATTTTTTGCAGCTTTAAATATGACCCTCTTCCTGACGCCACAATACCTCTAGATATCTCAACGTAGGGTTTCCCCAAGCAACGATGGTGGCCTGTAGGGCGCGCCTGCGCCTGCACAACACGTCGAAACGAAAAGCCACAGAAAGGGGGCAGTATATCGTTGGGGACGCATAACTGTCGCAGTTCCTGCAACCGGTCTCGGCCGAAACTCAATTTTGCTTTACTAACATCAACTTTCCTGTTTTTGCTCGGCGCTCTCACGGTCTTAAGCTTACCCCATGGTGGTCGCCTACTGACTGTGTTCACATTCCAACTTTCACGCATAATAAATGGCTCATCCACCCCGCTGTCCCCTCCCTCCGAGAAAGAATTCATCTCCTAGCTCGCGATATTCCTT
Organism: Cooperia oncophora; assembly: GCA_036418165.1. Taxonomy (NCBI): domain Eukaryota; kingdom Metazoa; phylum Nematoda; class Chromadorea; order Rhabditida; family Trichostrongylidae; genus Cooperia; species Cooperia oncophora. Next base: position 13,111 of record MU950010.1, read on the forward strand.
TTGTAGTTCCAGTTCAGTACTTCGACGACCTCAAGTCTGAGGCCCGAAAAAAAAACAGGGGACAGGTTCAATGCCTCGCATGCATAACAGCAGTAACTTCACAGAACTGTTATTTCAGCAATCCGATTGCGGATTGTAGTCTTAGGTCCTTCACATTCCTACTCTCTCGGTTTTATACAGCAGCTTTAGACATTGGCTGATGCGAGCTCGTGAGTTGGTGTGATATTGTGTGGACGCCACCTTGCACTCATAAACGGAAGTCTTTCAAGTTGCTGGTACGCCACTTGTCACCACTGGCCTTTTTGCACTGTTGCAGGCCGTCCATGAGATCAGCCCCGAAAAAGATGAGGCGCACCAGTTTTGTCGTCTTGTTAGCTTATGCATTTCCGCCGGGAACGGTCAAAAAATAGGAAGTTGAAAAGTTTGCTGCTGTATACGGGTTCGCAAAGCATCTTGGAAACCACTTTGTTCCGGGGCTCATTTCTTTCACCTATGTTCTGAATTCGTGAGTAGACGGCTCCAGCACCTCCACGCGACAGGCAAAAACTTTGAGAGACGCTTCGTCGGACACGGCCCATCAATACCAACAATAGTCAATCGAGGGCCCAAAACAGTACCTTGCTTGCGCACACAATTGAGGGCAGCGTTTGTAGTGTTCTCAATGATTCTCCGTAGCATCCGACCGCAGCTAAGGGAGAGGCGGTATAAGAGCCCATGCTAGAGCGCCAAACGACCTATGGCGCCAATTATAAGTCAGAAACCGTTGATCAGTGGCCGTTTGATAACACGTACGTATACTAGGTTCAACGAGGAAAAACTTTCTCTCCCAGGCTGAGCGCTTAACAGCCCCTGCCAGTGCGGCGTTGACAAGAATTACAGCTGCAGGGAAATCACCTTGCAGGCAAATCGGCGATAGGCTGCGCCTAGTCAAAATGAGTGTCGCCACCCCCCCTACTCAGTGGATAGGGCATTCAAGTCACCCCGTAGCCCATCGTTTTAAGCAGAGATCCCTCAGTAATGTATTCGTATGAAGCCAATAATTGCAGTAGGGTCGACGGCAGTGAACTTTGAGATGCAAAAGATATGATTGAGCTCCTCAAATGGACATATATCCATGTATATACATCGATCATGCGCGCAGCGAACACAATGAGATGCGAAAGCTCCGAAAAAAGCGCAATGAAAGCGCGTTTCCGAACATATGCCAAAAGTTCGTCGCAAGGAGCGAGCGCGACGCGAACCTTCTTCGTGAGAGCTGCACGGGCACTAATCCATCTCCGCCATCCGTCGACACGAAACAAGTCATTGCGGGAATGCGTTTGAAACTAACCTTCGGCACTACTTTTGTGCATAGCACTTTGCTTTTTGACTTTATTTGCTCTCTTTTTCGGATACATCCAGTGCAGGAGCAACCATCGATTAATGTATGCACTTCGGGTCAAAGTTTACAGATCCTACAAGTTTTACAGCGTAGACCCCATCGCCCTTTCTTGTCAAATTCTTTTCACTCAGTTTTTGACCTCCCCAGAAACGCATAGCAAAAATGAAACCCATTTTTGTGATCCTTGTATGGACCCCTACAACAAACCATTTTTAAAAAGCGCGCCACGACCTGAAAGACCTGCCTTGTCAGATTAGAGGATCTACGCAGGAGCTAGAAGCGAAGATTTCTCGAAAGGCAACACAGGGCAGCTACCGTTGTGGCATACGCCTATGGATGCCACTCTGTGGTATGCCGTCGAGGGTGAGACTCTGCTGCTCCCCCTAATGAGACGGTGAGGTCCGTCCCTTGAGCTTAGGACTCGGTTTTGTTTGTATTTTTTTACAGTTGCCGTTATTTTGCAAAAGACATGACTAAATGATAGGTTGTTAAGGTTTTCTTTTGAATTTCACCGTCGCTACCATTCAATGCCTTACTCAGTCGCTTACAATTGCTATTTTTTTCCTCAAGTTATGTGGCAGTAACCTCACACGCAAACAACTACAACGATCCTCTGTGCTCCATGTTGCATTATGAACCAGCAAGATGAAGGATAAGTTTTGTTGATTTTGGGAAGTTTTCATGGTCCTCTAGCCAGTTCGACGCAGTTGGTCAGGGGAGGGAGGGGCGGGGGGCAGCAAAGGGCACTCAGTGAACCATATACAAGCCTCCATGTGAATACACAAATTCCTGTTGCTAAAGTAGCTCACTTGTACCACTACGCAGCTTCACACGAGTTTGTAGATATCATCAGAGTGGAACCTGTTCATCAACATGAGCTAGCAAAGGAGAGAGCGAAAGTGGAAATAGCCCAAATCGCCCTTCCCCCGAAGGCAGACTTCGCAGTGAGCCAGTGAAACGTTCACATTTAGCGGGGTTGAGGAACAGAGTAATTTGTGCGAGTTGACTTTATCGTAGAAAAATTTGAATGGAAACCGTCGACAAAACTACAAATGAGGCCCTACTTGTGCCAAAGAGAAACAATCAAAGTGGATACCGGGAGAGAGTCTAGAGAAAACACCGAGAGAGCATGCAAACAAAAGGAGACTTTAGATAAGACATCTATGAAGTTGGGCGGAGTCACTTGAGCACCCTTGCATCTTGTCGCCGCTACCTCACCACTTTCTGTCATGAAACTTATATAGTGTTGTTCGTTGCAGTTCCCACTACCTCTTCAGACGAAGGTCTAGCTAATTATAAGTAATCGTGGGCTCTGCCTCTAAGCTGAATAGCGTCCAAATGCTTATAGAAGTTCTTGACTGTCACTGAAATCATGTTGCCTGAATGGATCAAGTAACAACAGAAGATCCCTTCACCCGGTAGAATGGCGAGAAGTTAGTGCGCTACAAAAAAGCTGAGCTCACGAAAAGTTGAAAGCTCCGAGCTACCGTAACGTAATTGGGGAAGGAAGTTGGCTTCGAAGTTGGATTGATGAGTGATTGGGAGTGCCGACGTGCCTTCTTGCTTTCAGTTCGCATACGCTCCGTTCGTTTCGCGCTTACGCTGTTAAAGGTTTTTCGTGTTTTCGTGAGATTTCGCGCTCAAGAAGAAGGAGGGGAAGTCGCTGTCAAGTTTAAGGGGCATTTCTTTATCCTCATGGGACTTACAGGGAAACCCAAACAGTTCGATCCGGCCATCGTAAGGAGAGTATATGCTACGAAGTGTCTTGAGCGCTAATCCAACGTGTCTTCCAAATTTGCGAACGATTCTGCTGAAGAAAGTTACCGGCCACATTATATTCTCTGCTCGTGTCACGCAAGTTGGGAACAAACTGCATGCGGCCAAGCGGCGATTGCCCCGTAGTCGCGGTAAGCGCATTGCTTCGGGGACGCGATGTCGCATGTTGGAACCCTTGATTCTTGAGATTTTTGGCTTTTGTTCAAAACACTTCAGAACACTGAGTCCTTAAAACACTTCCTGTTTGACCCCAATTCTGAATTTCTATGCCGTTCGTTAAAAACTTTTGTGTGAGGATAACCGTTTCTGGAGCTTGCATCAAGAAATGAGGATGTTACGGTTGAAGAGCACTACTTTTTGTGGCTTATGCAGGTCCGTTGCACGCAATCCATATTATCTACATTTGTTTAATATCTACTTTAACAGGAACCCAGTGGAGCTTTCCCTTCCGAAATGCATTTTCAAGCTGATAACTTGTTGGCTCCACCAAGCAAAACTCATATCATGTCTAAACAGCTTATGCTGGATTGAACTGAACCTTGTGTGGCTGCTCCAGGATCCCCCCCCCCCCTTCCCCCCCCAGTCGACGCTCCTCATAGTCGACTCGTGGATTTCCTTTATAGATCATGAATCCATTCGATCTGCTCTGCCATCTAATAGATATGTGAAAGTACTCAATATACTACCAGGTGCAACTTCCTCGACTCAACTGTACTTCTTCCTACCATTAAAAGCTGTGAATAAAAACACATGAACGAGACTGCATTCTCCGCCTTTATCTCTGGTCTATTTTCAAGGAAACGGTTATCCTCATAATAAAAGTTTTCAAAAGGAACCAGAAATGGAGAATCGGCCGCCTTCCATTGTCAAATAATTAAAGAACTAGGTAAATTGGCCAAACAGAAGTGTTTTAGGGACTCATATGAAGTGTTTTAAACAAAAGCAAAAATTTTCAAGAGTCAAGGATTCCAACATGCGACCTCGTGTCTCTGAAGCAGTGCGCTTATCCACTACGCCATCGGCCGCTTGCCGCATGCAGTTATCGTTCTCAACTTGTGCGAACAGAGCAGAAGATTAAATGGTCCGTAACTCCCTTCAGAGAATCGTTCCGCAAATCGGAGGGCAGATTTGGATTCAGCGGCTCAAGACACGTCCACATATGTACATCTCATTGCAAATGGCCGGATCGACCTGTTGGGGTTCCCTTGTTAGTCAATTTGCAACTGAGAATGAATCTCAATTAAGGCAGAAAGCAGAGTAGTAGGCAGCTTCTGCTTCTTACTGGAGGAGTTTCTCTCGAGAATTCTACTTTTCTGTAATGGGGTTCTATTATGGTGGCGACTCCAAATTTTTTCATCATTTAAACCATTTTTGATCATATATACAGTACCCAAAGCGCCTAATCCAATACGTGTTTGCTCTGAAGACATTTGCTAATCATCCGTATGCATATGCAAGTGAGGGGAGGGGGGGAGCAAAAAAAAGACACTTCTCTTCCCAGACATTCTAGACGGTACAATTTGCACTTTATTAGGTTCTGACTGGACACTTCTACCATCAAACTCAGCAACATATTTAACGTTAAACTCCGCCACAGCCTTCTGGACGAACGCCATCGAGAGATTCTGCCACGCGACTGTGATTGAGTGCCTTCAGCGAGGTCGTTGATTTCTCCGCCACTGCAGACCACCCTGTAGAGCTCCAGACCTGGTAAACGAGGAGGTTTAGATACTTGGATACTCCGTTCTTTTTCAGGTTCTCAACGCCCTTAACTCCATGTGCAGGCACTCAATCCTGTAGCAGTACGAAGTTTCCAACACGGTACAGGCGCCGACATGAAGGCAGGATATTTTC